>BQNB010000722.1:126043-149485 GCA_026074375.1 Tanacetum coccineum | reverse complement strand
GTGAGTCAGTCTTGATCATCAGGCACTTCCAAATAACATAGGAGGGAATCTCCCTTCTAACGGTACGTCCCTTTCACACCATGCTCAACCTTTCATACATGCTAAATTGAGTATACCTAACGGGTTCATGACTAATCACATTCACCCTTATCAACAACATACGAGTTTTGTTAATGGGCAGCACTTAAGCTTCTCCACGCGAACTCCACCGGGAAACGTCCCTATAGGGGGAATTCCTACCCATCTCCCACAGGAGGGGCACGCCCACAGACCTTCGCAAATAGTAATATGCTTTCCTAGAATGGTTTCACGTACCCCGCAAATATGCCAACAAACAGTTATCCTTTTTATACACAGCCTATGTATACATTCCCAAACGTGCCTGTGTATACCAACCTAAACCTGACAGGCGCTGTGTTGAACCCTGTGGGTTTGGTAACACCTTTTGTGTGCTGGATAGAGGATTACCCTCTCCCAGACAGACTGAAAATGCCTTCCCATATCGGTTCTTAAGTATGGGATAGGAGTACAGATAACTTCCTGCACCTTTTTGAATGGGCTATACGGATGCAAAAATGGTTAATGTTGGAAGCCTGCCATATGTTCACATATACCCTCAAAGACTCAGCCAGAATATGGTGGAATAGTTAGAAAACAGGTAGTATCCTTGTTATGAAGATCTAGGCAATATTCCAAATCGATTTTAGCCAACAGAAGATATTCACGAATGACGCATCTAGTTTCACAACATCAAAAAGAGAAGGCAAAAGAACTTCAAGCCTTTATCACAGATATACAGATGATACAAGATACTGGGGTTTACAGAAGAAAACGAATCTCAGGTTTTGTTTCATGGCTTGAGAACAAGGAGTTTGGTCGAGCATCTCTCCACGGACCTTCCATCCACTTACAAAGGTCTAATGGAGAAGACTTACACATGGGTTAAAGCAAGAGAGGTAGCCACTAATGGTGCCTCAAGCGATCGAAGAGACAGTTTCGAAAGGTCAAAGAAAATTTCCTGGGATAATAACAGAGGACAAAAAAACAAAGACAGATTCTCCCCCTACCAAGGACCTAATCATGGTTTGCTCCTCAGTCTGTCAAAAAGCCCGTAGGAAATTCTTGCTACAAAAAGGCTGCAAGAAGCTTCGAGGCACATCCAAAGATGTTCGGAAGTAAGCGATCGCGAGATATGTCTTAGTACTGTCACTTCCATGAAGATTACGGACACGATACTAATGACTGTAGACACCTTAGAACTCAGTTTCAAGAGGCTGTAAACTCAGGACAACTTTTGCACCTCGTGAAAGAAAAAAAAGGAAAAAACAAGGTCATCTGACACCCCACGAGGAGAAAGCAAAAAAGATAAAGGCACCGCACCAGCTGAAGCACCCATACTTATGGTAAGTCGAAAAGCCTATATCACAAAAATCCTCGCACAAGAAAATACAAAAAATAGAGGAAAGGAAATTATATTTCCTCCAGTAGCAAAGGTGAATAACGCACCAGTCATTATACATGCCAATATATTTGGAAGAAAGGTGGGATGAGTATACATGGATAGTGGAAGCTCATGTGAGATTATCTACGAGCATTGCTTTGAAAAACTGAATTCTACCATCAAAGCCACTAAAGTGGACCTGAAGACCCCTCTAGTACGGTTCTTAGGAGAACATTCCTGGTCTATTGGTGAAGTTTGGTTAGAGATCACAATAGGAGATGCCCCCCTCTCAAGGACAGAAACTCTTAACTGCGTTATTTTAAGGTCTGACTCCCCACACAATATGTTGTTAGGAAGAACAGCGATGCAAAGGATGGGAATCGTAGTCTTAACGATTCACAGAGCCATTAAATTTCATACCAAAAAAGGGGTCAGAACTATAGCAGACGAAACTGATGAAGGAACGAAAAAGGGCCAGAAAGATACTTGCCACAAACAAGGAAAGGGTCCTCAGTTGCGTCAACGCTGAGGAAAAAATTAACGTAAACGACAAGTATCCCGACCAAATAGTGACCATCGAAAAGCAGCTACCTGAACATTTCAAAAAAGAGTTGCAAAACCTCTTAAAGTCAAACGCAAACGTCTTCGCATGGACACACGCTGATATGACACGGATTCCGAGAACTATAATGGTTGAAGGAAAACCTTTCAACACGAAACATAAGCTGAATGAGTATAGCCATGTTAAGCCAATAAAGCATAACAAGAGAGGTTTAGGTCCATATCGCAACATGGCAGCCTATAAAGAAATAGAAGAACTTACGAAAGCAGGGATACTACAGAAGGTCAAGCACCAAACATGGGTAGCCAACCCTGTTATGGTAAAAAAGAGATGGAGGATGGAGAATGTGTGTGGACTTCACAGACATAAACAAGGCCTGTCCCAAAGACTGTTACCCAATCCCTCTTAGGGTTCCGTTTGAAGTGCTTCCTAGATGCTAACAAGGGTTACCATCAAATCCAAATGGCAGAAGAAGACGAAGACAAAATAGCCTTCTACGCAGGAGAAGGAGTCTTTTGCTACAAAATGATGTCGTTTGGTCTTAAAAATACAGGGGCAACATACTAAAGGTTAGTGGAAAAGGTCTTCAGTAACCAAATTGGAAGAAACCTTGAGGCTTACGTAGACGACATGGTCATCAAAAGTACTTCTGAAAAAGAAATGTTGAAAGATATACAAGAAACCTTCAAAAGGTTTCGATCGATCAACATGAGGCTAAACCCGAAGAAATGCTCATTCGGTGTTGAAGAAGGCCCCTTCTTAGGACACCTCATCACTAAGCAGGGCATAAAATCCAATCCTTCGAAGGTTAAAGCGGTCACTGACCTCGACCAGCCAAGAACACTAAAAGACATACAAAGTCTCAACGGGAAGCTAGCAGTCCTCAGCCGGTTTTTATCAAAAGGTGCGGAAAGATCCCTAGCTTTCTTCAAAGTACTCAAAGGGTGAAAAGATAAAAAGAGCATAGAGTGGACAACCAAAGACGACAAAGCGCTGGAGAAAATAAAGAAACTCGTTCAAGCCTTACCAACACTCACTGCACCAAGAGTGGGAGAAACCTTAACAATATACCTCGCCGCCTCAAAAGAAAGTATAAGTGTTGTGCTTGCCGCAAAGATAAATAATGGATGGACCCTCATTTATTTCGTAAGCAGGGTCCTACAAGGAGCCGAACTTAACTATCCTGCCTTGGAGAAGCTTGTACTGGCCTTGGTTCACGTAGCAAGAAGACTCTGAAGATACTTTCAGGCCCACACAATAACGGTTCTTACAAACACACCCATTAAGAAAATGCTCACAGGGCCCAAAAAAATAGAAAGAGTAGTCAAATAGGCAATCGAATTGGGAGAACATGATATCGTGTTCCTAAGAAGGAATGAAAAAGAAATGCCAGCTGATTTCTTGGTCAAAATACCCTTCGAGGACAACGATAAGAAAGAAAAACCAAAGGAGGTGCCAGATTCAAGCAGTAAGTGGAGACTCTGCATCGACGGAGCCTCCAACTCAGACAGATCAGGAGTAGGGTTAATGTTGACAGATCTTAAAGGTAAAGAGTATACTTACGCTTTACGCTTCGAGTTTGAAACAACGAACAATGAACCATAATATGAAGTATTGCTAGCAGGTGTACGGATAGCCCAGGAAATGGAAATTGCAAAAGTGGCAATGTTCCTGGACTCCTAACTTCTGGTAAACCAGATAAAAGGCACCTACGCACCAAAACAGACATCAATCAAAGGCTATTTGCAAAAGGTTAAAACTGCGCTAAGGGGCTTCAAAGAGTACATAGTTGAGCACGTACGCAGGAACCAGAACAAGAAAGCAGATGCGCTAAGCAAGCTGGCATCAATGACCTTCGAACATCTCACAAAGGAAGTACTAGTCGAAATTTTGACCAAAAGGTTAATAGAGGAAAAAGAAGTTCTGAAGGCAGATATGCAGGAGAGGAAAAGCTAGATGGACCCCATCTCTGCTAAGCATATTGTTGCCAGAAGATACAAAGGAAGCTAGGAAGATCAGGATCCAGGCACCACAGTACAAGCTAATCCAAGGAAACATTACAAAAGATCATTCTTCATGCCATGGCTCCATTGCGTGGCCCCACCACAAACTAACAATATCATAAAAGAAATATATGAAGGATCGTGCGGATTTAATGTAGAACCACGCTCACTAGTTGTCAGAATCACGAAACAAGGTTACTATTGGCCATCGATGCACAGGGAAGTTGAAAAAGCAATTCAAGACTACAAAAAATGCAAGGAACAATCCGCAATAAGGAAAGCCGAAACAAGCGGGGCTATAGCAGCAGGGAGCATATGGCCTTTTATTCGTCGGAGAATTCATATCCTAGGACTGCCAGCAATGGCCCCCGGAGGTTTACAGTTTCTAGCAATCGCAGTCGGACATTCTACAAAGTGGGTAGAGGCAAAACCTTTAACCACTATAAACGGAAGACAAGTATAAAAGTTTGTATGGGAATATGTGGTATGCAAATTCGGAGTACCCCGGATAATCAGCTCGAAAGAAGAGAAACATTTTAAAGAAGGGATGTTCGCAGATCTTTGTAAAGGATTAAAAGTAACACAATCCTTTTCTCCTATCACAAAACACATGGAAATAATGCACTACATAGAGAGGTAGCTAACTCGAAGCCAACAGGGATGAGTGGATAATCTAGGTAAAACATTATGGATACACAGAACCCTCCCAAGGAATAGCCAGAAAGAAACACCATTTAGCCTAACCTATGGCTCAGAAGCCATGATCCTCATAATCGAAACTACAGATGATAGGGGAAGAGTGCAGAAAGCAACCAAGGAAAAGGAAAGCAAGGAAGTGGCTTCGATCGAAAAGGCATACTACCAAAACAAGTTACGAAAATACCACAGCGCAAGGAGCAGTTACCCCATGTACATCGTAGGAGATTTCATTTTACTTAAACGAAACGCGAATGAATGGCAAGGCCCATATATAATAAACAAAGTCCACAAAGAGGAACTCTACACAATTGTTGACACAACCGATCACTCGTTGGTTCAAACAACGAAAGGAACAAGCCTTCGTAAGTTTTACATGTAAAACTTACATTCTTTTTCGCAAAGTTTTTTTTTTATTTCTCTTTCAAGTCATTCGTTTCGATTATCGAGAATGGTGTAGCAAACTAAGTGTTCATACTTGTGGTGATGTAAATCTTTCTACACTATCAATGAAGAAGGTTGATTTCAGAGTACTTGTGTCATAAGGCCACACTTAAGCCTAATATTAAGTTCAACATTCGAAAGGATGTCGTAGGGCCACACATGAGCCCTACAAAACAAGACATCCATAAAATTCATGGTTAACTTTCCTCATTGCTTCTTTTAGCCTGAGTGGACATTAAAATGAAGCGGATCGAAAACCCTTCATCTGACAACTGACAATTAGTCAATATTATATATATATATTATACTATATATATATATATATATATATATATTTATATATATATTATAGGCTCGGTTCCGTTGAGAAGGTTTTTATTTTGAGAAGATTAAGAAATCTACGTTTGAGCAAATTGATTCATATTTTTTGATTTGATTCACAAGTAAACATCATTTATAGTGAATTCAAAGCTATAAATCACAAATTTGGATCACAATCATTGCTTCAAAATCGAGTTATGATAATGATCCTTAAATTTGTATAGAGATTCAGTTTTACTTATATTGCAAAAAACGAGAGATTTTTAACATTGATTTGAAATTTTTTTTACAATTTTGATATTCTTAATCATATTAAAATGAGTTTACGCTTTGAAAAAACTTAAATCAAAGTAAAAAATTTTCATTTTTGTAAACCTTCTCAAAATCATCTCAAAAGAAACTTCTCAATCGTCGATTTTCTCTCTTCTCTCTCTCTCTTCTATATATATATATATTATATATATATATATATATATATATATATATATATATATATATATATATATATATATATATGGTGGGGTTATAATAAAAAGGTTTTTATAATAAAAAGGGTAAGATGGATTGTGGAGGTGACATGTGTCACTTTGCCACATCACCATGCCACATCACATTGCCTTATCACCATGACACATCATCTCCTTTAAAAAAATTTGGAAAATTAATTTTGAAAAAAAAAATTTTGAAAAAATTTTTCGAACAAATTTTTTTCCGAAAGGCTCGAAAGGGTCACTTGGTAGCCTGCCCATATTTGGCTCTCTAGCATCATCCTATCAAGGTTACCTTTGTGCTCTTTAACATCGACAATCAGCGAAGAAATCTTCTCTCAAAGAACTAGTACAGTAGGATTATAATCAAACTCCGCCATAGCAGGTTCACATTTGAATCGAAGCTCTTCACATTCCTCCTCACGAGATCTTTCCCTAGCCTTGATAACATCAGCTTCACCTCTCATCTTCTCAATAACCTGTAAAAACTTACGGGCCCTCTTGTTAACTGCATTATCCACCACAGCCTGCCGAGCATAACAACGGTCATGAAGATCAAGTAGTTCCAAATCTATTTGATTATCCAAATGGCCTTTCCAAGCTAGTGGAGTGATAGCGGAGATCTTCAAGTGACAGGCATTAACATCTTTAGGCTTAAAATAATCAGGGAGGCCTAATGAACATATAAAGATGACAAAGGATGAATAAGCAAATCAACACCTTTAGAGAGAACTAAATGAACTGGGAATTTACCCTCATCATCATCAGATATAGAAAGAATAGGAGCATCATCCTTAGAAGTAGAGGTTTTGGCACGTACAACATGAGAACTTGATGACTCGGAGGCTAGTTTCCTTTTTACATGAGGCCTTAAAGAACCTCCCCTCATCTTACACTTCCTCTCTTTCATGCAGGCAGCTACACTTCCAGGGTGCATAATAAACACACCGGCTTTTGGACTCTCCCCTGAATCTACGGTAATCTCTTCAGGCTCTTTAACATCTTTAGGAAGTTTCGTATTCACTGAGGCGGAAGGGGAACCAATACCAAATCCTGAGGATGGCTCCTTAGGCAGAAAAGCAAGGTCATCATCATCTTCGGTATGGATAAAGTTCCTGAAAGCCATCACTGCAAAACGAAGAAATAAATCATATATCAGCAAAAAAGAAGACTAAAGGAATAATCAAGAAAGATAAACACCCTTGCCGCTTACAATGATCGCATGCCGTTGTTGGAAAAACTCCCACGAAGGCTTAAGGCCAGCTAAAAACAGAATGTGATCATCAAACACATGAACACTTGTAGGATATTGACCAAGACGCTGGAAATAAGGATTTTTATCTATATTTGGAGGGAGCTTATCTTTGAAGGATTTTGAATTAAGCCTGTTTTCATCAAGCAGAAGTTATAGGTACTTGGAAGAGATAATGGAGTCTTGAACAAAGAAGAATCGTTCATGCCAGCCCTCGATACGCATAATGACCTTGGGAAGAAGGTTTGGAATGTGTTTTTCAAATCTTTTTTAAAAAGTTAACCAGCTACCAGCCCGACAAAGATTAAAAAAACCTTGAAAGAGATCAACAGAGGGTTCACAACCATAAGCTTTGCACATAATGATGAAAGTTGTTAGTTTGGCACAACCAAAGGGGTTAAGCTTGGAAATGTGAACATTGAAATACTAAAGAACCTCATAGAAAAGTCAGTAAGAGGTAACCTGAGGTTGGCAAGAGAAAAAGAATGTGTGTACAAGCTGACATAATCAGGAGGAGCGTCGAAGATGGTTTGAGTAGATGTGGGCAATATAACATCTTACTCTGAAGCAATGGGATAGAGAGAAAGGAATTCATTCAACTCTTTGGCTGACAAAGCACAACACTGCATAGCTATGGTATCCTTCGCACTCATAACTAAAACATAGCTTTTAAAATTCTTACCTTAGATTTGCCGAAGAATATTTCAAGAAGAAGAGAGCCGAATAATGTAGGTGATAAAAGGAAAAAAGGGTTTGGGAATGATGTTTATATAGCCGAAGCTAAAGAGCTGTGAGACCGCACACGTAGAAGAGATCAGAGACTTCTATGGATTTTAAACTTAATTTAAATCAAGATAAGAAGTTCACGATAACCAAGGCTGACTGTTGAGTAATCTACATTTAAAACCCCCAACTAACCCCGAGGGGAGTGGGTTTCACTGTTTAGTGTATGCAACTTGGAACATGGTCTTCGATCTTGCTTGTGAATGATAGTCGAAAGCAATACATACATAGATTTATACATTACATTCGACTGGGGGGCTTGATGACGTACCCTCCTCTCTGGTTCGAAGGCCTCCCCTTCGAAGCCCGAATGAGATCTTCTCCCAATTATAACCAATAACCTTCGAATAGTTTCGAGTGGCGTAATACCATCTTCGGGATGGTTACTAGTATGGGAATCCGCCACGCAAAGCCTTACACCCTTCGCGGTGGGCCTTCGACAAAACTAGAGCAAAGGTCAAACAGTCAAACCCACGTTCTCCATCTCCATCAAGGTCTTCCCACCAAAATAGAGATCGTGGTACACAACCTCAAGAATCACCCCTTAAATCGTGGGACACCCCCACGATCACCGGTCTTTATGCTAAGCCTCGTCCCATCTTATTTCCACACCTATATATAGATGGTAAGGGCTCTAGGTATGGCTAGAACTTTTTCACACACTTACTTACGTGATCATACTTTACCAAACACAAAGCACATACTTACTCTTACGCCAGAGGTGATTCGCAGGGACACCTCCTTCGCTTCACTTAACGTAGTGTTTTCATTTGTGTTGACACATGTTATTTAAGGCTTGGCAACTCAATAATCACTCAAATAACTCTTCGATCTTATCGAAGCCTGATCGTGCCCATATTTGGACAATCACCTATCTTGTACGTAAATGTGATGTCCAAAAAGTTTTATAATTATATAAGAAAGGACAAATTGGAATACAAGGGAAACAATGTAGTTGGAACCTTAATGAACATACCTATCTTTGTTGGAACTTTTTCTATCTTAACAGATTTTGTAGTTTTATAAGATATGGATGCTTATCGTGATGAAGGAATGGGCGATATTATTTTTGGCGAACTGTTTTTGAAAGAAGTTGGTATTAATGCAAAACTTTTTGAAGGAATGATTACCATTCACGATAGTAATGAAGAAGTTACTTACCAAATGGTGCGGTCATATCCGAGGTTTAAACACCACACTAATGAACAATGCAACAAGATCCCGCCATTACTAAAGGTGAGTAAGGAAGATATGATGAATGGAATCTCACACTCGTACCAAAAGCTCAAGAGTTTCTACAATGGGGTCTTGAACTTAGAACCCTAATATGTCCGAGATGCGAAGATAGAAGAATAGCTCATACGCGGGCACATAAGCGTGGATGAGATGGAGTAAAGAAGCAGAAGGAAAACGTCTAACATAAAGACTAGTTGAAAGAAAACTGCTTCCCGGGAGACAACCCGGATTGTTATTTATTTTATATCGATTCTGTCTTCCCAGACATCAATACGGCGAATCCGCCCCATGCCATATGGCGTATTGAATGTATGGACGTTATCAGTCCTTTATTTTTATGCACTTTAAACATTATTATCATTTATGTCAATATGGCGTATTCATGCACATGATACGGCGTATTCAACAGACTAACCCGTATTTATTTACTTTTTATAGGTTTCTATACGGCGTATTCCAGTTTATGGATACGACGTATTGGTTTCCCGTATAGTTTATTTAGCTTATTTAAATTAACCATAGATACCCGAGATAGGATTTTGCATGTTTTTCCTATATTTTGCACAGGACCTCACTGAAAAGAAATCGACAAAGTTGGTGAAGGATCTACAATCTGGAAATCTAGAAAGTGTTAGAGTCTTGAAACTTCAAGACGGCTGTTCAACACACAATCTTGCTCATAAACTCAACTTGGAGAATCTACCGAGCAAAATATCATGGGAGTTTCTCATTTTAGTTCCTTTTAATTCCTATTTTTAATGTTTTATCTATACAACGAGGACGTTGTATAATTCAAGTGGAGGGATCAGAATTAGAATGTATACTTGTCCTATTATTCACTAACATGCTTAAATTATGTTCAAATTTAAAAAAAAATTCAAGCATACTTTTGTGAAATTACTTGATACATAACCCACACACAATAACCCTTATTAGATATTGCGAGGATTTATCCTTATCCGTTTCCAAATGTTTACCCAAATTCTACAAAAATATAAGTGTGTCAGTGATGTTGTAGACTTTAGAACTTGGCTTGGTATATCTATTCGAGACCACAATAATGAGTACTATGGATTTAGATGGAGTAACTTGTTTAAATTGGTAAATTTTTAAGATTACACCCAAAAAGCCTTTATATGTTGTTTATTAACTAACTACACTGGTTAGTTAAATCCCCGTATAAACCCTTTGTTTACTCTCATCTTAAGAGTAAGATACCCCTAGAAAAACCAATAGAGCCAATCCTTTAGGAATTACACCAACTATCTATTTCGTTACACCTTTACACCTTAGCCTACCCTGTTAGATTAAGTCCATTTATCAGTTGCTAGTTGCTTAAAGTGTAAAGTATGTATTTCTCGAGTCTTGTGTCAGTTTTCTATCTTTGGTACGGTTGGGAAGAAATTTGCACATTGCAAATGGGAATGTATAAAGTAGTCAAAACTCATGTATTTTTACTACCAACACAATTATTGGTACGTCCGAAGAATGAAGAATTATCGAAGGAATTATCCGGAGTTATTATGATCGTGAAGATGGTGGAATTACACCAAGTTTCGTAGTATAGTATAGTGAAAAAATCAAAAAAATTAGAAAAATGCAACAAAAAAAGAGAAGGAAAGTTTGAAGATAATCGTTTCGCAAAAGCTTAGACCGAAGGAATTATATGAACGATCGATTATTCATTGATACGTCTTATAAGTCAACGATGTAGAGTATTGTATAAAGTGGCAAATATCGCCACTGGCCTTGTAAAAGTATGTAAATTATGGGATGATTTGGAAGTTAACCGTTACAGGAACACCAACTTTGGTTGTTGTTTTTGATCTATGATCAAGACGTTTGTAAATAGTTGTGTCTTTATCATGGTAAATGGTCGAGAAAAAAAGCGTCTAGTAACTTATATCTTGGACCTTGATGCGTATTTTCTTTTAAAATATAATTTTTACCAAGTTTTAAGTTTATAAAACTCGATCTACCTAAAAACGCACTAACGGGCAGAGAACCCGATCGTGGGTAGTATAGAATGGTAAATCCGATGTCATCCCAAGAGCTAAGTTGTAATTAGTTTTAATTTGAAATGTCACATTTTGAAAATGGTTTTTAAGTTTATTTGAAATAAATAACAATAAAATAAATAACTAAAAATTAAAAGAGTAGGAGATATCAAGAGAGAAAACATGCTAACCTAGTTACTTCATTACTACTGTTATGAAAATGTTTTTCTGTGCAATGTTAAACTATGGTTTCATTAGTGGTTTCTAAGGTCGATAGACTTGAATGTGCATATACAGTCTATCTTATACTTACTGTGAGTCCGAATCAGTCCCAAATCATCTAGGAGGTAGGATATCCAAGTCGTAGTGATTAATCCCAACTATTCCCAAAACATATCTAATAACCTATAAAGATTATTAACTCCCTCTGAAAGAGTTCCTATGCTTTTTAAGTATATTGAGTGATAAGCGCAGAGACCGGTCAGTTCTGACACTAGGGGTCGGAGTCATAGATCTTCCTTAGTACCAGTTGGATCCCATATTGACTAGGTAATCTAATAATGGGGCAAGCCAGGTTCAAACCATCCATACTACCAATACCCAGGGTTACATGATAGTCAAGGAATATCTAACAAAACCATAATCTAACAGGAAACAAATATCATAACAATAGTAATTACATAACTAGGCCAGCACTTTAAGTGCATAGCTGCTCATGGTAACGAAAACACAACAAGAAATAGAAGTAATCATAGATTGAATGCTCATAATTTTTATAGTATTCGTATTTGAACGATTAAATACAAAAAGTAAGTAAATTGTGATCTCCCTTAGACTCCTGGTGGAATTCTTCGAATGTTGGAAGCCTTTGTCGTCTCTCCAATTGGCTGTAGAGGAAGTGATGTCGGAATAGCTTGAATGAGGCCTCTATTTATAAGTATCAAACCTGTTATGGTGTAACTTATAAATGTGTTACGCCGTAACCTTCTTACACTGCATTCCATATTTAAGCAGTTGTTACGGCGTAACCAAATTTTGTGTTACGCCATAACCTTCAAATAATTTCCATATGTACGTGATCTTCATTCCATATTTGAGGATCTTCATGGTTACGGTGTAACCATGTAGGGTGTTACGCCGTCACTCTATCTATGGTAAGATTTCCTTTCAAATTCATGTTTATGGTGTAACTAGATATGGTGTTACACCGTAAAGTTGTCCTTGATCTTCATACTTGCTTAATATATGTTACAGCGTAACCATATTTGGTGTTACACCGTAACATTCTTCAAATATTTACACTTTGAGTCCTTTTTCCCTTGTTTCTTGTCACTTTCCTGCATTTCACCTGAAAACTACAAAATGATAGAAAATATCTCGTTTTCGAGTGTTAGTGAAACATTTGCAAGTAATATAGGGAGTATTTTGCCACCAAAAAATATTAAATATTTGATGTTATCAAATATCCTCCCACTTGACTTAAGCTTGCCCTCAAGTAGAACCTGTGAGAACATTTCATAAAAAGATTTCTCGAGAATAACTTCAAGAAATAAATTTATAAAACTCTTATGCTAGAAAACATCAAAGCCAAACACCTCACGAAAAGGGGATAAAAAGTTACTCAGCTCTCCACTAGTCTAGGTGTTTCATTTTTGGGGTGATCGCTCAATTGTACAGTCATATCATGTATTCTATCATAAGCTTAGAAAGTACACAAATCTGCACCAGTTAGAATTAGGGTCTAAATAATTCTCAAAAGCAACAAGGATAATATGGTCATAAAGGGTGATAAAGGGTTAGGATAGACATGGGATACTGTTGGTCATATAAATTAATCCTTCACAACAATAAGCAACCCAAATAAGCTCTAAAGGAGCCGGTAACAAGGAAAGAAAAAGAGAGAGAAAGAAAGGAACTTAAAAACTTAGATTAGAGAGAGAAAGGTGAGTTACAAGTGTGAGAAAATGCAACCAACACCCTCTCCATGTGTAGAGAGGGTTTCTTTTATACCCAAGCCTTTATAGTAGGCGTGTGGGCTTGTAACTTGGGTCGGGCTTGGCATAACTTGGGCTTTGAGCCCGAAACACGGACAATATTAGATTACAATCCAAGCCCGTTGAACCCGACTAGCCTATTACAATACAAGACCTAGTTTGACTTTATAAGACCGATAACATTCTTGTTTGACTTAATAAAATAAAGGCTAACAATCTCCCCCATTGTTGAGGTCTCTTTCTTCAAACTCCTCCGTACCACCGATGACATTCTTGTAGGAGTTTGCTTTGTTTTCTCATTGTCTCCCCTGACGTTGAAGATATGACTTTTAACGTTTATAATTTGCCTTGTTTTGGTCTTGTCTTGTTTGTAATAGCTTTGTTTATTCATGCTTTGTAATCTTGATCTTGAGCCTTTATCTTTTTTACTTTGAGTTCTTGAGATCGTTATCTTGCTTCATCTCCTTGACTTGAATTATCATGATTTGACTTCCTTGATCAACTTGTGCTCTTGACCAACATGTTCATACTTGTTACATTCTTGTTTGACATATATGATTATAAGTCTAACAATCTTCCCCAATAGACGATTCTTTATTTGAGTTTAAGGCTCTTTGATGGTAGGGAAGTTTAGAATCAACTATCTTGATGTTAAACGATTGACTTTGAGAGCTTGGGTATGAGCATGTGGTTTATGAATCCGACTTCGCTGGAATGAGACTGCAACACCGTTATCAAAACCTGAAATAAGACAGTTAGCAATAAAAGATGAATATGGCTTTGTCATTCATCTTGACTTCGGTTGCATTAACCTCCGGTTTCTCATTTTATAGTATAAATACTATACATGTGATCAGGTATATTCAAAGAATCTCCTTGACAGGTTTCCAGCTTAAAGCATAGGATCTTCTAACACAGATGTATTAGATTCACCATGCTTGCTAGTTCTCATTATTGGAACGTCTCAAAGCAGACAACACGGTAAGAGTGAATCAGATAGTTACTATCTTTCTGATTAAGTCATCAATTCATTTACTGGACCAAAATCGATATCCAGTTAGCACAAGCTCGATTCATATAGAACCTTGCAAGTCACCTACCAAGAGCTTGTTTGATGTTGGCTCAAGCAGGATTTCCATCTTCACTGTGAATACTTAAGTATCACTCAGATGTTCTGGCAAGATCTCAAGGATAATGCGTAGGACTCTTTGTTACAACTTGTGAACTTTATGGTGTTCAACAAGTGTATTTTGACATTGTGTCCTAATGAGATTTATAATTTGATCTCTTCTGGCTCTAGACTCGATTTGTGCACTTTTGGTTTTAGTAATCGGAGGCTGGAGCAGACTGCCACCTATTCAATATTAACAATCTCGGAGTGAGATGTTAATAGATAACGTGTGTATCTCCGTGACAAATGAGACAAGTTTCTTTTGAGAGAAACCCGAATGGCTGGGAAGGGTTGTGCATTGCATCACTGGGTCCATGACGACTTTCTTCAATATCAACAATCATCTTTGTGATTTTGATAGATTATGTATTGACCTGGTTTCTGCCTAAGTTGTGTGGAGGGCTTCTTTCTTTTCACCCTTTATCCATACATTTCTTTTTCATTCTTCAACCCCTTCAATGCTTACCAAGACGTCATTACTAACACTTTGTTGTGATTGTTCCAGTGTTAGCTCAATCTTAGTCGGCATTTTTCCCTTATACACATTCTTCTCCAATCATACCTAAGGACTGCTATTTCTAACTATGGAGTGTCCTTGGGTAGATCCCTCCGGTTCTGGTTGGATCGTAGGACTTATACCTAACCTAACCACCTTATGACTTCAGAATCGTCGTGAAATTAATAGGTTGTTGGGTATAGAGATCGAACCATAAAACCATTTTCTGACATTGTTATTTTCAAATACTCCCCCTACACATGTGCTCTAAGATTCGAAATTGTTTAGCACATGAAGGAAAGAGTTGCACTTAGAGTCTTAAAGATCACATTCTTCTATATCATATTTTAATCACATTTTCTCCCCTTATTTTAAATAATAAAACACTTAGTATTTGAAATACCAATTGATTAAAATTTAACATGAAAAATTCCATGGGGAGAAAAATTATAGTACGATATTGCATGAATTCATTTTTCGGATAGCTCCCTTCAACAGTATATGTGGGATACCAATATTTATTAAAACTTGACATTTGAATGAAAAATTGATATGTCACCACAAAATGTTGAAGACGGAGTGAGATGCCTTAGTGAACAATGTATATTAATAATTGACATTATAAGTTTCCACATTTTAATTTCACAAGATGTGTTTGGATACATAAAATTGACGTTTATTAGATTTATCCAACACATTAAAAGGCTTTGTTTTAAAAAAAGCCCCCCCTCAGAAATTGATTCACATAAAATGACATTCTACGTACTACAATTCTTTGAAAATTATTCGAGGAAAGGAGTGTTGAACACACAATTTTAACAAATACCATTTTTTATGGAAAAATACCACAAATTATATTATAGACAATTTCGACATTGAAAGTTCTTTTTAAAAAATTGTGTTCAACGATTTTAAAAACATGATAGAAGACTTCTCTTCTATTTTAGAGTAAGCGCACTGAAGCGTACACTTTCCTATAACATTTGAGACCGAGTTATGCACTGAAATGTACATAAGTCATAGAGAAAATTTTAGAAATGACATGTTTTGAAAGCATTTGAAACTCTTGCTCGAACTTCATTTACACGCCCGTGTCGATGTTTAATCAATATTTCTGGTAGTAAATGTTATCTGATTCCAAGAGAATGTCGAGAGATTATTTTTGGTATTTTGGAAATTTTCATGATTTATATTTTGTTTTTCTAGGTTTTATATTTTTCTATTTTCTTTTTGTTGGTTTTATATTTTTGTATTTTCTTTTTCAATTTTTTTTATAAATAAAAAATAAAGAGAGAATAAAAATATTTACAAATTGATGTTTGATGGATCAAGCAGATTCAATTGCCAGAACTCTGCGTTTATCTGACGTCTCAAACATTCATTTACCGAGTCGTCTGACAATTAGACTTAAACCTATCTTCCGTTTAAAGCTATAGTAAACAAGCCAGCTTTTTGGTAATTCAGTCCGACAAGAATAAATTCAACATACCCTTTCAACTGTTCCTTTATGAAGTGATATCTGACTTCGATGTGCTTGGACGGGGAATGTTGGACTGGAATGCATCGAGATGGCTATGGCTGCTTTGAGTTCAATAACATAGGTATTTTTATCAAAGTGGGAAAGCCATAATCTGTGAGCTGAGTTCTCAACCATAGAACTTGTGCGCAGCACGCAGATAAAGACACATACTCGGCTTCTGCTGAAGACATTGAAGTGCAGTCCTGCTTTTTGGATGACCAGCTGACTAACTTATCACCACCTAGAAATTGTATGCCACCAGATGTGCTCTTACGTGAATCGAGACAGCCCGCGTGATCCGAATCTGAAAAAGCAGTTAGTTCGAAACCGGTGTCCTTCGGATACCAGAGACCCATGTTAATGGAGTCTTTAAGGTACCGAAAGATCCGTTTAACCGCAGTGAGATGTTTCTCAGTCGGTTTCGCTTGATAGCGAGCACAATAACATGTTGCATGTACAATATCTGGTCTACTTGCTGTTAGGTACATGAGTGCTCCGACCATACTACGATATTTCGTTTGGTCGACCGGAGTACCACTCAAGTCAGCATCAAGGTGTTTTGTAGCCATTGGTGTACCAATGCTATCACATGAGGTCATACCATGCTTTTTAAGTATCTCTTGAGCATACTTAGCTTGGTTTATAAAGATACCACGAGGGGATTGGTGGATCTGAATTCCTAAAAAGAATTTCAGCTCCCCCATCATAGACATATCAAACTTGCTGTGCATTAGTTTTTCAAATCGTTTTGAAAGTTTTGGGTTCGTAGAACCAAAAATAATGTCATCAACGTAAATTTGCACAAGCAATATGTCTTCCCCATGTTTAGTTATGAACAGAGTTGGATCAATAGAACCTTTTGAGAATCCTTTGGATACCAAGAAATTGGAGAGTTCATCATACCACGCTCTTGGTGCTTGTTTGAGACCATATAATGCTTTCTTGAGACGGTAAACTTTGTCAGGATGATATGGGTCAACAAATCCATCTGGTTGGTTTACGTACACTTCTACTTAAACATATTTCGCTTGACAATTAACGTTCATATTTTGCTTGTCTTTTGTTAACATATTTTGCTTTAAATTTAGACCTGCATGTTTCGCTTCACTATCTAACGTACATATTCCGCTCCAAATTTCACCTGCATATTTTGCTTGACATTTACCCCTGCATATTTCGCCTAACCTATGACATATTCCGCTCGGTGTCTTCGTCAAGTGAGGACCACAAATACAAACAAACAAGTTGTCATATTCTTTGTAAGCTAAAATTATGGATCTAGGTTCCCTTAGTCTCAACCGGTTTGGGACCATAATTAGGATAAGATAAACCACAAATAAGCCCCGAAATAAGCTTGTATAAAGCTAAGAAATAAGCTCGAAATAAGCTAGGAATAAGCATGAAAATTTGCAACAAAATTTGGGAAACTAAGAAACAAGATTAAAGATCAACTAACAAGAGGCATGACCCTTGTAAATCTTTAAAATCTAATCCCAAAACACCACGTCTAGAATAGAAAGAAGAAAATAAGCCGAATAAGCTTAACAAACATATAAGCTAAAAAGGAAAAAAAAAGGAAACCGTGAGCTTATGTAGCCAAATAAGCTACGATTTAAATGAGACCAAAGAAAGAAAGTTGAAAAACAACCAAGAACTTAATAAGCTTTTGAACCGTGAGCTTATTAAGAGAAATAAGCCACGGTTTGCTTATGTAAACCACAAAAATCAAGCACTAAACACCCCTTGGTGAGTGATACCACATGTTGGTCATATAAATTAATCCTTCACAATAGTAAGCAAACCCAAATAAGCTCTTAGATGAGCCGGCAACAAGGAAAGAAAAAGAGAGAGAAAGAAAGAAAGGAACTTAGAAACTTAGATTAGAGAGAGAAAAGTGAGTTACAAATGTCAGAAATGCAACCAATACCCTCTCCATGTATGGAGAGGGTTTCTTTTATACCCAAGCCTTTCTAGTAGGCATTTGGGCTTGTAACTTAGGCCGAGCTTGGTATAACTTGGGCTTTGAGCCCAAAACACGAACAATATTAGATTACAATCCAAACCCGTTGAACCCGACTAGCCTATTATAATACAAGACCTAGTTTGACTTTATAAGACCGATAACATTCTTGTTTGACTTAATAAAATAAAGGCTAACAGATACACATTTAATGGTTGTTGATATAAAAACACAAAACAAATAGTCTTAAATAATCTAAGGTTGTCATAACTAGCCACTGTCCATCCATGGGTCTAAGAGTCTAAGTCCGAAAATATGATCTTCAATAATGGGCTACTAGCTCCATTCTTCATAAGTATTGGGATGACTTGGTGTAATAATGGGCTACTAGCTCCATTCTTCATAATTACTGAGATGTTTTTGGTGCAATAATGGGCTACTAGCTTTATTTTTTATTTTGAACCATTTTTACATTTTTTTAGCACATGGGTGGCTTTTTGTTTCACCCTCTTTTCTTCACTTTCTTCATGATAAATATGCAAATGTTACAGGAGTTTATATCTTTAATTATTGCCCCTGCAACATCTGATATTATACGCACATCCCCCCACTTGAGATAAACAATGTCGAAAGTGGTGATACAGGGGGGTCTTTATAGATCATAACTGATTGGTCTTCCACGAATGCATATAATTTTCGTTCCCATTCCCCCGAACCATGGACTTAAGTAGCCAGAGATTTCAACACAAAGAAAATAAAGACTACAGGGTAGGCTAAGGTGAAATGGTGTAACGAAACATATAGAGTAGGGTGAAAACATAGATTGGTTTAACAAGGGTGATCTAGGGGTATCTTGCACTAATAATGAGTGCAACAAAAGGGTTTATCACGGGAGGTCGACAAGTCAGTGTAACAAGTCGATAAACACACACATATAGGCTATTTGGGTGATTTCCTAAGTGTTGCCTTCTTGAACTATCTATTCCTGCTAATCAATTAGGTCTCGAAATGATGTACAGGCCAAGTTCTAAAGTCTACAATACTACCGGCACACTCAATATTTTGGTGGATTTTTGAGTAATATGATGGAAACGGAATATTAGGCATAAATCTCACCAAGTATAATAAAGGGTAATGTGCATTCGGCAAAGATTAATTCCAGTTATTTAAAAAAAATTTGTCAAAAATTTTAAAATTGGCATAATTTTTAAAGAAAACTAGAAAATCAAAGGCAAAACATACGTCAAGTATTAATTCTACTCCCATCCCTCCACTTGATTTGTAGAATGTCCCAATTGTACATCAAGGAAATGAAATAAAAAGGAAAAAGTAGAATTAAGACAAGAAACTCCCTGAGCATTGCTTCGAGATTTGAAATTTAGCAGAAATCTTTAGACTATTTTCGTCTTCCCACAAGCTCTTTATCCCCTGTGATCATAAAAACAAACCAAAGCATAAAATTGTTCTATAAGAATTATGAAGTGCACAGGAAATACAAACCTAACTCACTTTCTTAGGAATCACGGTTGCATTTAGCATATGCAACAAGCCTTTTAAACTACTTGGTTACCCAAGTGGACGAGTTTAGTCTCGTGAGGGCTTCCAGAGAACATACCCACAAAGTTCATTTACATATACAAGATTTAGACATGTTTAAAACTTAAATTTTTAAAATTTCAGAAGGAGGTTACGGCGTAACCTTAGTAGTTACGTCGTAATCAAGTGGTAAAATTTTTAAGTTTTAAGGTGTTACGGCGTAACCATGAAATGGTTTACGTCATAACTGAAGTGGTTACGGCGTAACGTTATAAAGGATTACGCCGTAACTGTTGCAAAATCAGTAAAGTTACCACATAATTACGAGTCGAGTCGGTCTCGACTATTTCCTCCTAGCTGCTGGAACCTGCAAAACAAAGTTAAAAACATACAAACCAACTAATATGCAGAATGAAAGATGGGGTTGACTTCCCTGTAAGCACTTTTGTTTATTAACGAGTCTTTAAGTTAGACTCATGCCCACTCTATGTCTCTTCATTTGATTCATTTTCTAATTTTTTTTCTGCTCCTTATTTCTCCAATAATCCTTGTGTATTCTTTCCTTAGTCATTTTACATACCTTTCTAAAGGCCACTCTTACCCTGTTGCCAAAACTTAAGTCTTCCCATTCTAAACTTGTTCGCTCATCATCATTACTACTTTCCCAATACTTTTTATTCTTCTTAGGGTTGTCTCCTCCATCACATTCGTCGAAATAAGGGTTACATGAAGCCCACTTGGTGCACATGTCTTTTTTCCACTGGCAAATTGGTTTACACCAATGTCTCTTTTTTGTATTGGAAAGATCTTCTGAACTACTGTTTCTATTTATTATCTCTGCCCTTATATCGGCGGTGTTGGGTGTTGTCCTGGGAAACTCTTTTATGTTTAAGATTTTAGTTTTTGTGAAGACTTCTCCAGCCCTCAGGTTATATCTTGTGATCTTAGCTTCTTCTTTTAAAATTGGTGGGGGTTCTGTATAGGGCATTCCTAGTAACTTGTTCCTTCTTTGCTTGTATGCTTCATCATCAGGGTCAATGAATCCATCGTACAACGTAGGTTCTAGGTAGTCAATGATTCCTTCCAAATCATCCTTATCTTCACTAACCCCTGAAAACCATTCTTCAGGTAGCTTGTTAACCATTTCCCCGATTATCGCTCTTATCATGGTCTCCCCACATTTCTTAGGGTCCTCCTGATCTTCTGTTATAGTCTTTTCTCCTGTTCGTATTCCAAGCTTACTGTCCCAGTATTTTTGAAGGATCCTCTCTTTTGTTATATCATTTACTTTACCGTACCTTGCCCTTACCTAATTTATACAGCTTAATCCTTCCCATTCTAAGTCTACGCGATCATCATCGTTCATATATCTTTTCCAAAATGCATTAATTCTTAATTGAGATTCTCCTCCATCGCATATCTCTTGGTAAAGGTCACAACTAATTTTTGCCCAAACGCATATCCCTCTTTGGCAACAGGTTCACACAATGGGTTTTTACTGATTGTTATATAGGCTCCCATACTTAAGTTTCAACGTGTAATTGGTTTCCTGAATACAGAATCTTCAGATACATTTGTGTCGTAAATATCCGCCTGGATATCTTTTGATGTTGAACCTTCGCCGAGGTTGTTTTATAGAGAGTTTTTCACTATAGATGTAGTTAAATTGACAATCTTGTTTATTCAATTTGATTTTTAATCTTGTCTTTCCTTAATCCCTACGAGACTTCTCAAGTGAAAACATCAATTTCAGTATTAAATGTTGCTAAGCAGAAATGTCGACCAGAATGATAGTATATTGCTTGATTCCTTTGATCTATGAATTCCAAAGTGTCCAGAGGGGAAAAGAAAAACTATCAATCTTTACCATGACTGAAATATTATTCCTTGGGGAATACATCTAGTTTTATCAGCCATTTCTACTATCATGTTGGCATTTTTTGGTTCAGCCGGGCTTAATTCTCTAAAAACAGATTTAGACATAATATTGATGTTGGCTCCTAAGTCTGCTATGGCATTTATGTTAAATATATCAAATGAACAAGAAATAGTAAAACTTCCTGGGTTTGGTTTCTCAGGCAGGCTTGATATTTTTTCAATTTTGATAGTATCTTTCTGCCGCGTGTGAACCATCTTGCATTTACTTACTTCATGTTCTTGTTTTCTAAGTTGATTGATATGAGCTTACCAATTTCTTAGGGCATCTTCCTGGGCTTTTCTTCTAGGATTTAAATAACTCTTGTCCCTTTTTTGTTTAATTTTCCAGCATTTTTCTAACTTTGCTTCAAACCAGTCACCTGTAGCATCTCATATTTTACGGTCAATATTTTAACCGAGCTCTAATTCTATTTCTAATTTTTATAGAATTTATTTTTATTATTTTTAGTTGATTTTTATTAAATCGTCGTTTAAATCTTTCGTGAATCATATATTTGGAAGTTATCCATTATCGATCGAGAAATCAACGAATCCTATATTTTAGTCGTGAGAGTTTATTTAATTTTTATTTAGTATTTTTCATCTTTTATTATGTTAGGCCGAAATAGAGTCAAAAATTGTATTATATTAAAAATTAAAGTTTAGCTAGCTAGATTAATTTTCGGGCCTGAGATTTAAAAGATATAGAGCATTTAACAAAAATTGGGCCGAAACCCTCCCTTTTTCTCCTTGTATTCGGCAACCACACAAGCCCACCCTTAACTTGGTCGTATCAAAAGCTTTTCTAAGTTTGCAGGACTCTAGAACTATCTACTTCGAGTCTACTTTCTAATGAACTAGGCCTCGTCGATTTTCAGAATGTAAAAGTCTCAAACCCTTGTACAAGATTAAGTGATCAAAACTGTGTTGTTTTGTTTCAGAAATTTGATTGTAAAGATGTTGTGTGCAGGCGGGTCAAAACTTATATTTTTCGATGAAATTTGATCTGGAGCTTGTCTATGATATGTGTGACCTATTGTATTTTTTTCATATTTTTATAAAATGTTTAAAGGGGTCTGCTGTTGACCAACTTTTGCTAAAGTTTCTCATGCCCTGTTTTAAACTTATTATAGAATGTGCAGTGTTTTTAAAAAGAATAATTTACTTGGAACCTTTGGGGCAACATGGAAGTAAGTTAAGATGCATACATGATTCTGGAGTAGAAGTATAAGCAATAGTTAAGGTCAGTTAGCAAAAAGAAAACGAGTCGTTTAAGTGATTACCTAGTCACTAAAATTCGCAATAATTTTCTGAAAATGTTACCAAGTAGAGAGTAATAAGTGATGTATATCACATGGATTCTCAGGTATAAATTGTCATAGCATGTTCTATAGATATATATATATACATGATATAATACAATAAGCTGCATATTTTAATCATTCTGGACTTAGCAGCATAGCTATACAACTATCATTATTAATAATAGGTCTCGTAATTTTCGACTCCATCTTTTTGTGCTTTCTTCCCCCCCCCCTCGTTCCCCCCCCTCCCCCCCCTCTGCCCCCCCCCCGTAATACCACCCCCCCCCCTTTAACCCCCCCCCCCCTCCCCCCCCGCCTCCCC
>BQNB010000722.1:98543-106043 GCA_026074375.1 Tanacetum coccineum | reverse complement strand
TTTACTAAATTTAGCATTTGGTCTTGTTTGATATTGTGTTTTGTGTCGGCCATACTTAATAGGTAAATTTATAATTATCTTATTGAAATGAATTGGGGCCCGTCTTCATTTTGAATAAGGAGATTATAAATTCACTGACCAAAAATTTCTAATTCTTTATTTACATGGATTGGGACGACCTTTGATGTAAATAACGATTGTAAATGAGTGGCTTAAGTGTATGCATTCGACGAACAACTTTCTTTCCGATTTGTAATCCGTTTATACGAATAATTCCTTTCTTCGTTCATCTAATCATTATCGTTATTACCTTCATACGAATGAGTCTTTTGACTTCTTCATTCGTAATCAGTTCATATGACTATTTTCAATGTGTACCACAACATGTGCTACCTCTCTTCTTAACAAGTAATACGTCCGTACGAATCATTCATTGTCTTTTCTCTTCGAATAGCTATCATTATTGCTTTTGTACAAATGGCTATCTTGAACTCCTTTCGACTCGTAATTTGTTATATGGATATTTCCGATTATGTATCAACCATCGCAAACCATATGGAGATAAGTTGAATAGAGCACCGGGACGGCACTCCCTTAAGGTGGGAAGACTGTAGCATCTCGTATTTTATGGTTAATATTAAATCTCGACTCCATTCCTATTTTTGTCTTGAATAAAGTTTTTGTGTTTTACTTGTTAGCCGATTTGATGAAAATCGTCATTTTTAGTTATTTGTGTGTCATGCTTCAGATATTTATCCGTTAAGCGTTTTAAGAGATCAAAATTTCATATTTTTGCTCCGGAAGTCAATTTATTGTTATTTTAGTATCTTATGATTTTTCTCGCGTTTTGTCAGAAACGCGTCAAAAAAATTGTACTTTAATACTTTTTAATATCTTAACATAGTGTTTTAAATCAAATATTGTAGTATAAATGTTTTAGAAAAATAAAACAATAAAAATATAAAATAAACACAACATATAAACCAAACACCCTCTTATTATATTTTACTCCTACTAAATCCTAAAACAAACACACCCTTATATTTTATTTCCTCCTACAAAACTAAAAACCAGACACTCCTTATATTTATAAATTTAAAAGTTAATTAAAAAGTCAACAAGGCTATATATATAGTGTTTATCACTTTCTAAAACTCATAGACACAAAATAAATAAAAAAAATGTCTCCTCTGCCTCTTCTTCTCTCTGGTTTGATACAACACCAACACACATCACAAAACCATAGCCAAAAATCCAATTAATCACTTCCATCCTACTCTAATATCATTCCTACATAAAACCCCATCATTCTTCTCCATTAAAATTCACCATACATCAAGATTTCTTAATTTCTTGATTTTCTTATATTTTGCTTTTTAAGGGTTTTGATTAAATTAAATGCAATTGGTGTTGGAAGGGTTTAATTGTAAGTGTTTTTACCGAGATTGGAATAACAAACTCAAGGTTTTTGGATTTCTTTTGGGTCTTTGGTTGTGGCAGCAAGAACACACCCACTTAGGGTTCTGGTTTGATCTTTTGCTTCAAATTATTATACTGTAAGTTGTCCTTAAATCCGTCTTTTCAATTGTTGATTTCTACTTGTATGCATGTGTTTGATTTCATCTTTTATAAGTATGCATGTTCTTGATTTGTTTGATCTTGGTTTATTTATAAACATCATGTTTTTGATGTGTGAGATATGTTTGATAGATTGATATGACATTACATGGGTATAATTAGTGTAAGATTTGGTGAATTAATGAGTTTTGAAGTAGTTTTAGGGACTGTTTCCAGGTCAGTAGCAAAACGTGGCTTTTCCTAATAATTTTTAACTTGGATCCTACTGTAAAATTTCATGGTAGGATAGATATAGTTCTAACGTTCATGTGGCGAATTTGATGGGTTATCAACTCCTCCGGATGAGGGAGTTATGGTCGTTTTACGATTTCTAGTCAAATCTGGAACATTGTTTGGAAAACGAGTTAAACTCAAGATTAATACTCTAAAATGTAGGATAGGAACGCTAATCTCAGTAGTATATATCTTAAACTAACTTCTCTAAGTGGATTCACTTTAATAGCTATTACGGTTTGGAAAATACGTCAAAATTTATGTTTGGTAGGAAATTTGGGACTGCTGCAGACCCGCAGTATAAATGGGTTAATTGCAGCAAACTTTTGGTCTAATATGGTCTGCATTATTTGATGGTATTGTTGAAATAAGTTCAAAGTACATGTGTCAAGTTGGCTAGAGCCATATCTCCTCTGGATGATTGAGATATGACCGATTTACGAAAACTAGTTAGTTCCGAACTACTATTTGAAAAAGGAATTTAACTCTAGATTTTTGCATTGAAGTGTTAGGTTTTTAAAACATGGTTAAACAATATACATCATAAGCTTTCATCTCTCTTTGGATTCAACTTGATTGCTATTATAGAATAGGATTTATGGCCAAAACTGTAAGCGTTAGAAATTCAGTTAACCTTCTGTTTTGAGTTATGATTAGTAAAAACTAATTTCCTGTGGATTGGTAAATGTTTTGATTAAAAGGCCTAATGTTCTGGAAACTAGACTTAAGTATCTTTCTAGGGGTGAAAGCCCTATCCTTGTATCTTTTATAGGTTAAGAGATATGGTCTTGTATAGTTGACTAAAAATTCAGCAACGTAGTTTTACGCCTTTTCTTGAGAAATAAAAGTGCGGCCACATAGTAATAAGATAAGAATCGCTAATCAAGAATTAGTAGACACTTAATGTAGTATAAGTGCAGGTTGTATTCCAATTTGGGGATAAAAATACTTTGGTTAAGTTATAATGCAATGCCATGCATATCTCGAAAACATATCTCGTGATAATTTGATTTACTTTTACGTAAGCTTTCACTTGCTTACTACATGACTTTTAATACATGATTGTTTACTCATGAATTTACTAAAGCTTGATTTGCTTACTACATAAATTGAGATCATTGAATTCTTGTATATGAAAACCAAGAGTTTTAAACACATTACTTGTTTTAAATTGGACACAAGTGTTTTTAAATTGTATGCTATTCCAGATCTTTTTATTTCCTAGGTTACCACAATGCCAATTAAGTCCCTTTTATCATGAACTATTAATTACTAGTTGAGTAAGCGTGAATGTTGTGGGTAGATCTATCGGGACTGACAATCCCCGCCTTGAATTTCTGGTCACAAGTTGGCCATGGCGCATTTAACAGGTTGAAGTCTTTTAGAATGTTTGGAATACGTTCTATATACTTCAAAGGGTGTTACGTTAAGGTTTCGGGGTCATGAGCTTAGTGCAATAATACATGTTTTGGACTACTGAATTCGTTTCATAGTCTACTAGTACTTAAATCTTGTGTTCCACTACTGAACATTTCCTGATTTATTGAATCACTACTTGGATTTTAGAAATAATACTTTGAAATATTGTAACGCTACTTTCTTACTGAAATATTACTTGAACTATTTCAATACTGCTTTTACTTAAACCTATGAATTCACCAACATTATTGTTGACGTTTTTGCATGTATTTTCTCAGGTTATTATCTTGCTAGCTGAGCATTGGGAGCATTCGAGTTGCGTGGATATCAAAACTTTAAGGACTCGGTTTTCTCCACATTCGATAACTTTTAACTTTAAATATACAAAATGATCTACGTTTGAACTCTTGTAACTTTTGTAAAAAAAGAAATTTTTGCGACCTGAATTTACTCTGATATTTAATCGAATGTGCTATTTTTATAAAAACATCTCTTTTGAGGTCGTTTTCTGTAACTTGTGCGTATGAACTGTGAAGTAGCACCCCAAGTGGTATTCCGCTGCGTTGTTTTGATTTTGGAGGTGTTACAGAGTGGTATCAGAGCCACTGGTTATTGAGAACTAGGTCGTTTTCAAAACCTAAACTATAACCGTTTTTCGAAAACTTTTAAGAATCTTTCACCATGGTCCGATATCCGCGCACGCTTGCTCCCAGGTAACTTATATGCTCTCTTTTGCATCCCTACTACTATTACATGAATAATGAATATTTAACACTTGGTTATGATTTCGCTCTCTTACGCCTATCTTATGACGTCTTACTATTTACCTTATATCGGTCGATTATATATATATATATATATATTGACCACTCTGATTATCACGTACTTCCTGTTTTCTTATTTTCTCACTCAAACATCAATACTAGTATCATATAAGGATACCCGTACGTATATGAGCTACCTTCTTTTAATCTCTTCTGCTCATCTTTTGGATTGCCGTCTATTTATATAGAAGTGATTTGTGTGAGTTTAACTAGTTACGGTCACTGTGTCGCCTTGGTGTTATGGCTAACGTATGATTAGAATTTGGATCGTGGGTAAGCCTACTTGCATGGTGTGTATAATTTAGCGATGCTTTTCAATCGAGCTTGATTTGATGTCTGTGCTAATCTAAGCCTAAAGGCGAAATCGTCTACGTAATAATAATTACTTACATATGTGTATAGTACTATGGTACGTCTTAATGAGTTTGTTTACTTCAATATATTATGAGCGATGCGGTTACCTCCGAAACATTTACGCGACCTTATTTCATTCCTTTTTGATGATATTGAAATTCGGCGTAGTTTGTCAATTCGGCTAGTTATTTTATCATTCGACTTCGAGTTTGAACACTCTTCTTATGCTTTTGAATTGCATATGTTGTTTCATAATCTATTATTTTAAAGTCTTTCAGTTGATGGGAGTACGACCTTTATCTTGTCACCTTGGATCGTGCCGCCTTTTGGCACTTACCTTGGAATTTGATTGTCTAACGTCTCATTATTCTTCTCGTCACTTCTTATGATTTTGAAGAATCATGTCGTCAAGAAGACACCCCCCATTTTACTTTATGTAGCTTTTGATCTTGATTTGATATTGTGTTTTGTGTCGGCCATACTTAAGTAGGATGATTTATAATCATCTTATTGAAATGAATTAGGACGCTTCTTCATTTGAATAAGGAAATTATAAACCGCCGAGCCATAAGTTCAAAATTCCTCACTTACATGGATTGGGACACTTCTTTATGTAAGTGATGAATTGTGAATGACTGGGCTTATGTGTATTCGACATAACGTGTGTTCGTCCGTACGAATCATTCTTTGGGCTATGAACTCCTTTCGACTCGTAATTTGTTATATGGATATTTCCGATTATGTATCAACCATCGCAAATCATATGAAGATAAGTCGAATAGAGCACCGGGACGACGCTCCTTTAAGGTAGGAAGACTGTAGCATCTCGTATTTTACGGTCAATATTAAATCTCGACTCCATTCCTACTTTTGTTTTGAATAAAGTTTTTGTGTTTTACTTGTTAGCCGATTTATTGAAAATCGTCATTTTTAGTTATTTGCAAGTCATGCTTCAGATATTTACCCGTTAAGCGTTTTAAGAGATCAAAATTTCATATTTTTGCTCCGGAAGTCATTTTATTGTTATTTTAGTATTTTATGATTTTTCTCGCGTTTTGCCGAAACCGTGTCAAAAAAATAATACTTTAACACTTTTTAATATCTTAACATAGTGTTTTAAATCAAATATTGTAGTATAAATATTTTTGAAAAAGAAAAATTAAAAATATAAAATAAACACAACATATAAACCAAACACCCTCTTTAAAAATGTTTAGGCTCCATCAAAACTAAAACCAAACACTCCCTTATTATATTTTACTCCTACTAAATCCTAAACCAAACACACCCTTATATTTGTATTTCCTCCAACAAAATCAAAAAACAAACACTCCTTAAAAAAAATTATACATATAACCCAAGCCCACACAATTGATACATTTTATTTTTATTTTCATTTTAACCAAACCCATTACAAATTAAACCCACTCCCTTTTTAGTTTGGTTTGGTTATAAGCCGGATCCAACACACACAGACAAAAATTTCGACTCCCCTCTTCCTTCTCCTCTGTGTCGACGAATCATCACCAACAACCATCAAATCACCCCCCAAATTTAATTAATCACTTCCAATCTACTCACAAATCATTCCTACATAAAACCCCATCAATCATTTCCACCCATAAATCCGTCTTTTCAATTGTTGATTTCTACTTGTATGCATGTGTTTGATTTCATCTTTTATAAGTATGCATGTTCTTGATTTGTTTGATGTTGGTTTATTCATAAACATCATGTTTTTGATGTTTGAGATATGTTTGATAGATTGATATGGCATTGCATGGGTATAATTAGTGTAAGAATTGGTGAATTAATGAGTTTTAAAGTAGTTTTAGGGACTGTTTCTAGGTCAGTAGCAAAACATGGCTTTTCTCAAATTTTTTTGACTTGGAGCCTACTATAAAATTTCATGGTTGGATAGATATAGTTCTAATGTTCATATGGCGAATTGGATGGGTTATCAACTCCTCCGGATGAGGGAGTTATGGCCATTTTACGATTTCTAGTCAAATCTAGAACATTGTTTAGAAAATGAGTTAAACTCTAGATTAATACTCTAAAAAGCAGGATAGGAAAGCTAATCTCAGTATTATACATCTTAAACTAACTTCTCCAAGTGGATTCACTTTAATAGCTATTACGGTTTGGAAAATACGTAAAAATTTGTGTTTGGTAGGAAAATTTGGGACTGCTGCAGACCAACAGTATAAATGGGTTAATTTCAGCAAACTTTTGGTCTAATACGGTATGTATTATTTCATGGGATTGTAGAAATAAGTTCAAAGTACATGTGTCGAGTTGGAAAAGCCATATTTCCTCCGGATGAGTAAGATATGACCGATTTACGAAAACTAGGCAGTTCTGAACTACTGTTTGAAAAAGGGATTTAACTCCAGATTTTTGCACTGAAGTATTGGGTTTTTAAAACATGGTTAAACACTATACATCATAATATTTCATCTCTTTTTGGATTCAACTTGATTGCTATTATAGAATAGGATTTATGGCCAAAACCGTAAGCGTTAGAAATTCAGCGAACCTTCTGTTTTAAGTTATGATTAGTAAAAACTCATTTCCCGTGGATTGGTAAATGGTTTGATTAAAAGGCCTAATGTTCTGGAAACTAGACTTAAGTATCTTTCCAGGGGTAAAATCCCCATCCTTGTATCTTTTATAAGTTAAGAGATATGGTCTTGTAAAGTTGACTAAAAATTCAGCAACGTAGTTTTACGCCTTTTCTTGGGAAATAAATGTGCGGCCACATAGTAATAAGATAAGAATCACTAATAGAGACTTAGTAGACACTTAATGTAGTATAAGTGCAGGTTGTATACCAATTTGGGGATAAAAATACTTTGGTTAAGTTATAATGCAATGCCATGCATATCTCGGAAACATATCTCGTGATCATTTGATTTACTTTTACGTATCGATCTTCTTTATCATTCTAAGCCGTGTCACGTCTTTTAGGTTGTGCTTAGACGCTTCTCACTCGTCCAAAGATCCATAATACTTTTGGTCTTCAAAACTCCTCGGTGAGTTCATAGGCCCA
>BQNB010000722.1:36043-93543 GCA_026074375.1 Tanacetum coccineum | reverse complement strand
CCTAGCAGTTTTAACAGATAGCTATCAGTATTAACTCTGTTCTTCAATAATTATACAACTTACATGCCTCTATTAATCACAATCACACTAGAATAAGAAGATGGACATGTGAGAATGCTTGTGGTTCCATTATTTATGCATAACCCATAAATAAAAGTTAAAAACTGTTATCCAAAACATTAAGTTTCCCTCAACCAATTCTTCAAAGGTGAAGCATTCAACATCAGGTATTCAATATGCTTTACCTGCAAGTGTTAGTTCATAGCCAAAAATACATAATCTAGAGTATTTTCTTTTTGACAGTATTAAGTATGACCAACAGTTTTAACAAGCAGTCTTAAGTATAACTAGTAGTACTAATTATACTTAGCAGTACTAATTGACAAGACTAACAATATTAATCCTTTACAAAAATTTTTACAAAAACATAAAGAGATATAGACATTAAGGATTAAGCATTCCAATACTTGAGACAAAGTACTGAAACCTTCCAGCATTAAAACCTTTTGTAAGAAGATCTGCAACATTATAATCAATATGAATTTTAACCATTTGTATTAACTTTTTAGCATTGCAATCTCTTATAAAATGATGCCTAATCTTTATATGTTTTGTTTTAGAATGTTGAACAGGATTTTCATATAATCTGTTAGTTTTTTTTACTGTTATTGTCAATATTAATGACAATATTCATGAAATTTTACCCATAATCCATCAATTGATTTTGAATTCAGAGTACTTGTCCACAACAACTAGCAGCAGCCACATATTCAGCTTCAGTTGTAGAGGTGGCAACCACAGTTTGCTTCTTACACTGCCATGATATCAACCTGTTTCCCAAAAACTAACAACCTCGAGTAGTTGACTTCCTATCTTGAGTTGCTCTAGCATAGTCACGTTTCTGTATAACATACTTGTTTCATTTGGAGAATCCTGAGAATACCAAAAGGCCTAAAGTTGGTTTGCTTACAAATATCTAAAAATTTTTGGACTGCTAAGAGATGTGATGTCTTTTGGGTAACTCAAAAATCTGGCACTTGCACATTTAAAACATAATATCTGGCCTAGATGCTGTGAGATACATCAAAGACCCAATCATAGATCTATAGAGATGTGTCATAACATCATCAGCATCTCCATTCTTTGTCTAAGGCTCTTTTCCAAATTCAATGGTGTTTAAGCATATATCACGTCTGAGTAGTTGATTTTCTTCAAAATCTCAGTACTTAATTTATCTTGACTGTAAATAGTCCACTCTCCTTCTGTTGTACTTGTTAGAATCCTAGAAAGAAAGTAAGTTCTACCATTGAATCATCGAAACTTTTCATTCTTAAGCTTTCATATCTGTACACAGATCATGGTTTGTAGAGCCAAAGATAATGTCATCAACATAACATGTACAATCAAAATATCTCCTTTTTGCTTCTTGATAAATAATGTCTGATCAATCTTCCATCTTTTAAACCCATTGCCCAACAGATAGTTAGCCAAGGTTTCATACCATGCTTTTGGTGCTTGATGCAACCCATAAAGTGCCTTGATCACCTTGTAAACTTTGTCTGGATGGTAGATCTTTAAAATCCTGGTGTTGAGTAACATAAACTTACTTCCTCAATTGTTCCATATAAGAAAGCACTCTTCACATCTATTTGAAATACTAGAAAACCCATAAAAGAAGCATAGGCAAATTACAATCTTATTGCCTCAATTCTTGCCATAGGAGCAAAAACTTCTTCATAGTCTATACCTTCTTCTTGTCTATGAACCTTATGTGCATACCAACTTTTTTCTTTATTTCTAATCACAATCGCCCTTTTCATCTTTCTTGTTTCTGAAGACCCATTTTGTTCTAATGGCCCTCTTTCCAATAGGCAAATCCATAAGTATCCAAACCTGTTGGAGTTTGAATTGCAGAAGTTCTTCCTGCATTGCTTCCACCCAAGATGAATCAGATAGAGCTTTAGCAATGCTTGTGGGTTCAATCTGTGATAGGAAACAAGCATATAAATAAGTATTTAGGGTATCATGTGTTTTCTGTTCATATACAGCACTGAGAAACCCTTGTTCAGAAGTAGGTTTTGTCATTCTTCTTGTCTGAACAGATGACTTCACATCACCAATCACATTTTCAATTGGGTGATCTTTATGAATTCTTGTATTAGGAGTGGTTGGAACTGTATAGGAATTTGTGATGTTCCCCAAATCAACTTCTGGTTCATCTTCATCACTGAAGAACTCAACATGAGTGGCTTCAAGTGTATGACTAGCTCCCATAGTGAACATGTCTTTAGGGCTATCTTGATCATATGAACTAGCAGTATTAACTGATGGACTAACAACATTAAGTTTAAAGCTACCAGTATTAACATCAGGACTGGCAGTATTAACATGTTGTCCAGCAGCATTAACTTCTTTAGGACTGCTAACATCATCAGAATCTTTTCATCTGTTTATCATTCTTCCGTATCTGGACCATCTAATCTGATTTTGTTCATTAGCAGCAGATTTTTGGTTCACATATGACACATCATGGGTTGTGTGAATCAAAACAATTATTTAAAAAAATATAAAAAAAAAAAAAAGCATCTTTCACAAATTGGCATCACCATTGCATATTGACTTGATTTCTTCTGATGTACCTGCATTAAGTTCTTCTTGTGTACCTGCAGATTCATTAATGATTGTACCTGCAGCAACTGGTACATAATTCATAGATTGGGTTAGAGAATCAATATCAAACAGCCACTTTGGACCATTCCCTTCTATCATAGGCTTATTCTCTAAAAACCCAATATGCAAGTTTTCTTCTACCCTCCTGGTTCTAGTGTTGTATACCCTAAAAGCTTTACTACTCAAAGAATATCCAACAAAGAAACCTTCATCACTTTTGCCATCAAACTTGCCTAAATTGTCTAAAGTATTAAGAATAGTAACATGACATCCAAATGGTCTCATAAAACTTAGAGCAGGTTTAAAACCTCTAAAAAGTTCATAAGGTGTCTTGTTATGAGGCTTGACTACTAAGACCCTATTTTGTACATAGCAAGCAGTACTAACTGCTTCAGCCCAAAATGTGGTAGGTAACTTAGAGTCAGCTAACATTGTTCTAGCAACCTCAATTAGTGTCCTATTCCTCCTCTCAGCTACACCATTTTGCTGAGGAGTCCTGGCTACACTATATTCTCTCTTAATACCTTTTTCTCTGCAAAAATCATCCATAACTTTGTTCTTAAACTCTGTTCCATTATCACTTCTGATTATTTTCACTTTCTTATCTCGGTTATAAAGGGTAGAGAGGAGGGGACAAAATCTTTTTATTGTTTTAGAAAGATTTACACAATATTAGCTTAAACCATTTTACACTTAATATCAAAAATAGGTTTTATAAAAGAAAACAAAATTTTTCCTAAACATATATAAGGGGGGTCGGATTTATGTGAAGCAAAAGAGGGGGTCACAATAAAAAAAATTTCCTATTTTGAAGATTACACAAAATACTTGCTAAAACCGTTTAATACTTATCCTTTAAAATAGGTTCTTTTAATAAAAGAAAGTAAATATAAAAAATAATCAAATTAACCAATTTTTTTTCTTATTAACAATATATCTTATGATATATCTTTATAATTCCCAAAATTATAACCTAGGGTTTTATTTTCAAATACTTATTATTAAACTTTAGGTTATATTCAAAATTAACAAAATGTAATGAAATTCAAATTTTCGGGTTTTACAATTCAACATCAGGTATTCAATATGATTTACCTGCAAGTGTTAGTCCATAGCCAAAAATACATAATCCAAAGTATTTTCTTTTTGACAGTATTAAGTATGACCAACAGTTTTAACAAACAATCTTAAGTATAACTAGCAGTACTAATTATACTTAGCAGTACTAATTGACAAGACTAACAGTACTAATCCTTTACAAGAAATTCTACCACCATGTGCTTCTCCTCCAAATGTAACATAACCTCCATCAAATTCCTTAAAATATGAGAGATAAGCTATGTTCCCAGTCATGTGCCTTGAGCATCCACTGTCAACAAATCCTGTATCATCTTGTTGTGGCTTGCCCTGCACATAAAAATAAGGAAATTAGATTCCTTTGGGGACCCAAGCCATCACTGAATTGGATCTGTCTTGTGCATCAATGTAATTATGTTTCTTTAAGGTGATTGATGCACCATTAGGTTTAGTAGGTCTCCAAACCCAACATGTTGAGGCCTTTACATCATTTTCCTGATTAACCCTAATAGCATTAACAACTGCAGAATTTGGCCTAGCAGTTTTAACTGTTTTTGGCCTAGCAGTATTAACTGCTTGTGGCCTAGCAGTATTAACTGCTTGTGCCTTGGCATAATTAACTTGATGTGTAAACCTTTTGTTAGATAATGTCGTTTTAGATTAAAAGGGTCTTCTTACAGTTGATTGTGCTGTTTTTGAGAAATATGACATTGGTTTAGCACTAAAAACTACAGATTTGGGATGAGCAGTATTAACTGTCTTGATAGTATTAAAAGCTTTTAGGCCAGTTTTCATTAAAACTGTTCTTGGAACCATGTTCCTTTGAGCATTAAGGTGATTTCTTTTGGTAGTATAGTTGTAGTTCACCCTGTTATAATTAATCCCATATACCATCATTTCCCTTTGATGGTATTTGCACTAAGCCTGTACATGATTAAAACTCCAACAAATAAAGCAAGCTTTGTTGTACATCACAAACTCACTTCCTAGTTGATTGGACTTCTCCCCATTCCAATTCCTTTGATTCCCCCTAGGAGTTTGTGATCTATACATCTCAGCATACCTAACTGACTTTTTAACTGGTTTTTCATTATTTTTAGGTTTGACTGACTCTACCTTTTTATCAACAGGAAAAACAGTTTCTTTATCAACATTAAGTGAAGACTCAACAAAGCTACTTGTGTCTTTTGATACTTGTTCTTTTACCAAAGAGTTATCTGAATTTTGCTTAGAATCATCTGATTTCTTATCACAAACAACATTTGACTCTTTCTTTCTATCTTTAAAACCATACCCTTTAAATTCAGGCTCTTTGAATTCATCAAGACCAGAATAAGACAGATCAAGCTTTTTAGGTCTATTATAGATTAAAGGATGAGGTGGAGGAACAACACTATACCCCAAATCCTTTTTACTTTTGTTAGTTATCTGACTCTCTAACAACTTGTCTAGGTATTTTGAGGCTTTATCAAATTTCTCAATTTAAAATTCAATACCCTCTTTTTCTTGCTTAACATTTTCAAACTCACTTTTAAACACATTTATTTCATAGTCTTTGCAAGCTACTTCTCTTTTAAGAACTGTAACTTCTTTACTAAAAAGAACCTCATTCTTTCTATATGTGATAAGTTGTTCTTCTACTGTTGCTAAACCTCTTTTATAAGTAGTTGTTGTAAATTCAGTTTGATTAAGCTTAACAATCAAATCATCACATTGTTTCTTAAGAGTTTCATAGTTTTTCAAACAAGTTTTAGAGCAAGTTTTATCATTGTATACCTCTGAGTCTGAAAACGCCATTAGAGCCATGTTTGTCTGAACTTGTTCTTCTGCCATGTCACTCCTTGTCAAAACCTACACCATCTATAGCCAACCTTGCCTTTGAGGATGTGTCTTCATTGTTTCCTTGCTTCCTGGTGTTGTCTTGATTTTTGAACTGAACCTCTTCTCTTCTTGGTGCTCTACACTCCCTGGCAAAGTGTCCCATCTTATGATAGTTGAAACACACTACCTTGGATTTATCATACCCAGCAGTATCATTAACATTAATGAAAATTTTATTGCCTGTCTTTGATAGTATCTCTTTGCTCTTATACTTAGCAGAGAGAGCCGCCACTTCAAATCCATTGCTTCCAGATCATCTTCATGAATTTGCTCTAAGTCTTGTTGTATGAGATTAGAACCATTAGGACTCTCAACCATGAAAGCATACACAACATTATCACTGAAGCTAGCAGTACTAACTTGAGGACTAGCAGTGTTAACATCAGAGCTAGCAGTACTAACTTCATATGCAGGCATATCAGTATTAACATGATTAGTACTGCTAGTGCTTGGAGCAGTCATAAAGGTTAAGTTTTGAGCACCACTACTTGCACCAACAGATTTCTTTACCTTTTGTTCAACAATTTTGAAGTTGTTGTACAAATCATCAATGCTCATAGTTTTAATTTTAGGCTTATTCATCCAGACAACAACATAAGTGTTCCACTCAGGGGGCAAGCTGCTCAAAAATTTTGAATTTAATTCTTCTTGAGCGATGACTACACCCAAAATTGCAAGCCTACTGACAATTTTCTGAAGCCTGTTAAAGATAGAGTCAAGAGACTCTGCACTTGATGCACTGAAATTTTCATACTGTTGCTTCAAAAGTGTCTTATGAGTTTTCTTGGTAGCTTCATTACATCCAAATCGTGTTTCAATGGCAGCAAATATTGTTTTAGCATCAGGGTACTGACTGAATGTGAGTTGATGATCATTGGAAAGAGCCATAAATAGCAAGCTTCTAGCCTTCACATCATTCTTTTTATTGGTCTTTTCTTCAGCAGTTGCAGGTACAGACATCTTCATAACTGAAGTACCATTCTCTTGTGATGTTTGTGGTACAGACACCCATGAGATACTATTCTCTATGTCCTCCCATAGAGCATAGTCTTGGATCTAGAAGTACTGCTTAATTCTTATCACCCACATCTCATACTCACCCAGTTTGATTATGGGTAGCTTAGCAATAGTATTACTATTTGTAGATTCAAATTCCATGTCTTCTAGAACAAAGTTTCTCAAAGCAAAGCTCTGATACCACTTGTTGATCCCAATCCTTAATCAATTCTTTAGGTTGTCTAAGGTTAAATTACCTTGGATAAATCCAAAATAACTTGTTGTAGAAACTTTGTATGTATACTAAAGTATATGCAAAATCCACATCTTAATACCTAGAAGTATTATGAATAAAACAGTAATCGTGAATAAACAAAGATATAGCCAAATGCTCCAATATTATTAGATCAATAATACGAGTACTCTTTACAAGTATTAGGGTTTACAACCTTGAAGCTTTTCTAAATCGACTTGACAACTATGAAAACTTATATGCAAAACTTATATGAACTTGTATCTCAACTAATGCCCTAGAGCCTCCTTTTATAGACTAAGGAGTCCTAGTCGGCTTACAATACATTCCTTAGATATCATAATCTTTTCTAAACATAAACATAATCTCTTAAACAAATACATTATGTATATCTTCTACAAAAATATCTCAATACTTATCTTCACATGTATTCTTGTTCTCCAAACAATCTTTATCTCTTTAAACCGTCTTTATCCTCTTGACAGTAGTAAGTCTTCTAGCAGTTGTAATTCAGCAGCATAAACTTTTTCACCAGCAGTACTAATAAACGTAAGCAGTAGTAACATTAGTACTAGCAGTACTAATATATACTCACAGTAGTAACATGTACTAGCAGTCTTAACATTACTACTAGCATCACTAACTACTTAGCTTATATTTCAGTCTTCAACTCTGAGCAGTCTTAACTTCAACTAACAGCAGTAACTTTATACTAATAGTACTAAATTATACTAACAGTAGTAACTAGCAGTGGTAACTTTATACTACCAGTACTAACTACTTAGCATAATTTCCATTATGTACCTGAGCATTAGTAACTCTAAGAATCCTTGAAGTCTTTTAAGTCCCAACAAGTAGCAGCAACATACTCTGCTTCAGTAGTGGAATTAGCAACTGTAGTCTGTTTTTTACATTGACATGAAATCAACCTTCTTCCAAGAAATTGACAAACTCCTGTTGTGGATTTCCTGTCTAAGCTAGCACTAGCATAATCACTATCAAAAAAAGCCTCCAAGTTAAATGGTGAATCTCTAGGATACCAAAGAGATAACCAAAGTCCCTAATGTTAGATGACATTTTTTAAATTATCTAAATAATTATCTTCACAGCATAAGATGTGAAGTCTTTGTGTAACTTGGAACCTTGCCACAAGAACAAACAATAAACAGTATGTCAAGTCTAGAAGCTGTTAGGTACATCAATGATCCAATCATTGATCTATATAAATGAACATCTACATCTGCAGCTTCTTCATCCTTGAGTAATGCTTTGTTAGACTCCATGGGAGTGCTGTCTATCTTTATAGTGGCAAAATCAAACTTCTTCAAAATATCAACCAAATATTTGTCTTGACTAATGAAGATTCAATCATCTTTCTGTTTTACCTACAACCCTAAGAATAAAGTGAGCTCCCCCATCAAACTCATCTCGAATCTCTTGTGCATCATCTGTTCAAACTCAGTACATAAAGACTTTTTAGTAGACCCAAAGATGATGTCATGTACATACACCTGCACTAACAAGATATCATCTTTGTCCTTCTTGATAAACAAAGTCTTGTCTATAGTCCCTCTTCTAAATCTATTTTCCAATAAATAGGTAGATAAGGTCTCATACCAGGCTCTAGGAGCTTGATGTAAACCATATAAAGCCTTTTCTACCTTGTAAACTTTGTTAGGAAACTCTGGATCTTCAAACCTGGGAGGTTGGCAAACATAAACCTCTTCTTCAATTGTGCCATACAAAAATGCACTCTTCACATCCATCTGATAAACAATGAAGTTCATGAATGAGGCATAGGTTAAGAAAAGCCTAATTGGTTCAATCCTAGCAACTGGAGCAAAAACTTCATCATAATCTATACCCTTCTCTTGAGTGTAACCTTAGGCTACCAGCCTTGCCGTGTTTCTAACCACAATTCCTCTATCATCTTTCTTGTTTCTGTACACCTATTTAGTACCAATGGCCCTCTTGCCACATGGTAAATCAAGGAAAGTCCAAACCTTTTATAATTTAAACTGTAGAAGCTCATCCTGCATTACTTCTATCCAGCTTGGATCTGTCAAATCTTGAATCACCTTTTTGGGTTCTACTTATGATAGAAAACAAGCAAACAGACAATTCTGAAAATCTTTATGGTTGAATATATGTTGCACTGAACTAAACATACCATGTTCAATCACATTCTTTGTCATCCTTCTTTTTTGAGGTGCTGAATGTATATCTCCAATGATTTGTTCAAGTAGATGATCCTTGTGAACTCTTGTAGTTGGAATAGAACTGATAGGCACAATTATAGCCAAATTGTTCATGTCAGCCTCTGCACCAACTTCTTCATCATTATCAGAATAGACAATCTCTTCCAAATTAGGCATACTTGGATCATCAATACATCCATAGACTATATTCTCATCAACAACATTATTTTCTATGTCAGCAACATTAATAGTTGGACAAATAGTATTAATGTTGTTAGTGTTGTTGACATTTGCATCTTGCTCTTGATGAACTCTTGGATCCTCTATGTTTGGAACCTTACTATCTTTATTCTTTAGATGTTCAGAATCCATCTTTTCTTCCTCCCCTGATGGTTTGAATCTAGCATCAGGAGAATCCTTTGAACTTTTAGAGAGTGATGGATCAGATGTCAACAATGGTAGCAGTATATACTCTTGAGCAGGTACTATCTTCTTCCCAGCTTGACCTGCAGCAATATTTTCTTTGGTACTTGTATTACCATTAGTTTGATTCCCTACAATAACTGGCTTATAATTCATAGATATTGTTAGAGCATCTATATCAAAAAGCCAATTAGGTCCATTTCCTAAAATATTAGGTGTTTCTTCACTAAACTTGACATGCTAGTTCTCTTCTACTATTCTAGTTCTACTGTTGAATACCCTGAATGCTTTACTATTGGTAGAGTATTCTACAAAGAACCCTTCATCAGCCTTTCCATCAAAGTTACCTAGGTGATCTAATGTATTAAGAATAGTAATAGGACACCCAAATGGTCTTATGAAGCTTAAGGCGGATTTTCTACCTAGAAAACGTTCATATGGGGTCTTGTTGTGAGGCTTGATAACTAACACCCTATTTTCAACATAACAAGCAGTATTAACTGCTTCAGCCCAAAAAGTTGTTGACAATTTTGAATCAGCTAGCATAGTCCTAGCAGCCTCTATTAGTGTCCTATTTTTTCTTTCTGCTACTCCATTTTGTTGTGGAGTCCTAGCAACACTAAATTCCCTCTTAATACCCTTTATTTCACAAAATTGATTCATGACCTTATTCTTGAATTCAGTCCCATTGTCACATCTGATCACTTTCACCTTAAGGTCTATTAGATTTTCTATGCTTGTAATAAATATTTTATGTATTTCACTAGTTTCATCCTTAGTGGCTAAGAAGAAAACCCAACTAAACCTACTATAGTCATCTTTGACAACTAGGCAGTACATCTTTTTCATTAGACTCTTTACAAATGTTAGCCCAAATAAATCCATATGCAACATTTGTAATGGTTGGCTGATTAAGCTTATAGTCTTGGTCTTACAAGAGGCTTTATGTTGCTTTCCTTTCTGACATGCAACACATGTATGATTATTTTCAAAAATCTTTGAAGGTAAACCTCTAACAAGGTTTCCCCTTACTAGTTTATTCATAGTTTTGAAATTTATATGTCCAAGCCTCCTATGCCATAAATTAGATTCATTTAATGTGGCCTTTGCAAAGAGACAAGTTAGACCTCCTGAAGGAACAATATTCTTTAAATTAACATTGTACATGTTATCTTTTCTAGGAACACTAAGTCAGACATGATTTTCATCAAGTAGCTTAAAGTCAGGAGACAGAACGACACATTCAGTGTTAGTAAAAAGAACACTGTTTTTCTTGTCACACATTTGTGAGACACTGAAAATGTTAAATTTAAGCTCCTTAACAAAATACACATCTTCAAAATCCAATTTACCTATACTGATTTTACCTTTATCAGTGATTCTACCTCCTTTGGGATCTCATCTAAATGCAACAAATCCACCATCAATTTCTTCATAATCTGAGAGGTAAGACTTGTTTCTAGTCATGTGCCTAGAGCATCCACTGTCAATTACTCCTTTTCCTGCAATTCTAGTTTTGGATTGCCATGCACAAAAAGTAAGAGAAATAAGCTCTCTTGGGGACCCAAGCCATTACACACTTGGATCTGCCTTGTGCATCAACATAGTCAAATCTTTTAAAGTTTATTGATGCACCATTATGTCTAGAGACATGGTCTAAAATCTTTTGCTTTGGTCTCCAAACCCAACATCCTGAGGCCTTAACAGCATTAGCCTCATTTCCTTTATTATCACTTACTACTGCTTTTGGCCCAGCAGTAGTAACATTTCCCATAATAGTATTACCTTTTTCTTTTAAATTACTATTTTTATTTGTTGTAGAATTGTGAAAGGGCCTTCTAACATGTGAATGCGCTCTATTTTAAACATTTGATGCTGTCCTTGCACTATTCACTGTTGGTCTTGGGTAGGCAGTATTAATTGGTCTGGCAGTATTAACTGATACTGCTGCTTTTGAAAAGTTTTGCCCAGCAGTATTAAGTGTTTTAATGCGAGATTTCATTAATACTTCTTTTGGAACAAAATTTCCTTTTGGATGAGGGTGAGTCATTCTTTGAGAATTTTGGTGATTTACCCTTCTAGCATTGTTCCATACAGTTTTCTCTACCATTTTCTTTTCATAGAAATCACAATCTTTGATCAAATGATTAAAACTGCCACATTCATAACAATTTTTTTTTAAACTCAAAATTACTTCTTAATTTTTGAGTCATCAAATTATTCCAGTTTCTCTGGTTACCTCTAGGGCTTTGACTATTTTTCCTAGGGTATTTAGCTTTCTTTTTGTTCTCTACCTTCTTAACAGACTCCCTAGGTGTTTTCACATGCTCATTAGATTTAACAAATTCTATTTTGGCAAAACTAGGTTTTCTCTGTTTAGACTTAAACTCAGTCTCATTCTCATCCTCATTGTCAGATATCCAGTCTTCAATAAGTGGTTCACCAACAGACTTAGGTTTTGACACACTAGTCTTAGCTTCACTTGTTGTAACATCAGGTATACTAGTTACTGACTTACTAAAAACATATTCTTCCTCATCAGCAAGTACCAAATCATATTTAGGGGGCATGAAGTTCCCAGTATAGGGAGGGAGAATAACATGATACCCTTCACTTGTTTTGTACCTATCATTCTCTTGACTATCAAACACTTGACTATCTACACCAGTCTTGAATTTATCACTTACTTGAATCTCTAACAGTTTGCTTAGATTTTTAGATGAATTTCCAAACTTTTCTAAGGTAATCTTTAAATCATCTCTTTCTTTTTTAGCTTTTTCAAATTTCTTTCTAAGCTCTGTTAGTGCATTATCTCTCAACTTAATATCAAGTTTTAAAATCTTTATGTCCTCTTCAAAACAACCTCATTCTTTTTATACACATCTAGTCTAGCCTCTACAGATTCTACACCTGCTTTATAAGCACCTACATTTAACTGAGACTTAGTAAAATCTTTTGTCAGATTATCATAATGTTCTTTGAGAGTTTCATAAGATTTTAAATTATAGGTCCTTCTTTAGCCTGATCACTCCAGTCATACCCAAGTCCATCTTGAGCCACCAAAGTTTTTGTCTTTATTATTTCCACTGTCACATTCCTCCTTACAGGTTCTCTGTTCCTGTTCTCCCTTGGAGCCCTGCACTCGCTTGTAAAATAACCCCTTTTATGACAGTTATAACATTCCACCTTTGATTTGTTAAACCATATGGTCTTAGAACCATTAGCATTAATCTTCCTTCAAGTGTTATTTAGGAATCTTCTGGCTCTCATGGTCAACATAGCCATCTGCCACTTTAGATCCATCTCTTCCAAGTCATCAGCATCAATCTGTTGTAAGTCCTCATCATTTAATTGTAGACTGTTAGATTGGTTTGTGATATGTGTGAAAACACATATATGTTTTATACTAAAAATGCCCTTTAAAAGACCAAAATTATGCATAAAATGCTTGTACATTGCTTATTTTATCTTTGTGGTTGTGTAGGTACGGATAATGCAAACATATCAAGAAAATAGTAAAAACCAGAAAAACACGGACACGAGAACGGATAAAGAGTGTACAAGAGCCAGAAGTTTGCTATCAATGGTCAAAAGTCAACTCTTGGTCAACTTTGGTCAACAAGTCAACTATAGTCAGCCACAAGAAGACAAAACCCCAAAAACTTACCAAAACAGCCCCTAGAGTTAAACTAAATTGCAAAAATAATCCTTAAAGCCCTAACTGTCGTTATCTCTTTATACTATAAAGGATAACGCTCGTTATCCTTATAATAACCCAAACCGACCAACTCTTTTAAAATAACCCGAGCCCATACCTAAAAGCCCAAGTCAACCCTTTGATTTACCCCGATCAAAAAGTCAAACGGTATAAAAAAATAATAAAAAGGGCGCCAATGAGCCATTTACTATTCATCATCATTTTCATTTAACCCCGAGTCAAAATCAAAGGAGAAATCAAAATTGATGACATCGCCTAATGATTCAAGTGATACTCTCCAACTTGGCAAAAGAAGACGTCAAGAAATGCTCTCATTGGTGGAAACCCAAAAGGGAGTGACACGTGGGACTGACAAGAAACACACTAAGGATCAACTTTTTGCACTAAAACAAGTGCAAAAGAAGCACGGAGGTCTGACACACGGAATGCCACATTGGCAATCCGTGTGCTTACCTAATTGATCCAACGGCCACATATGAGGATCCAATGATGGGATAGAATGAAAGGCTAAGATCAAGGGAGAGAGGAGCGTGATCCAAGACCTAGAAGCTTTATTTACAGGCTATAAAAAGCCCCTCATATTCACACTCAAGGGAGTTAGTTTTTTTTAGAATTTTTAGCTTATTTTGTATTTTCTTTTCAAAATGTCTTAGTTTAATGTTTGCTTAATGTAATTTTGATTTCAAGTATTGTATTCAGCTTTTCATTAATAAGAATCAAGTTTTCCTTGTTTCACACTTAATTTTCTCAAGCTCACTTCTCTATAAAATCTCACTTAATAAGCTGTCACTTTTCATAAGCTTCTTACAAGCTCATCTAAGTCTCTAAGCTTAGATTTGAGCTCAGTTAGTCTTTTAATCTACTTAAACATCTAAAATCAGTTAAATACCTATGCTAACGGATCTGAAGCTTTTGGATGATAAGCTTAACCTGGAAGAGCTTATGGGACCTTTACTAGCTTATCCTTGTGATAAGCTAGAGCTTGTTGACTAGCTCTATGAGCATTTAAAGCCTTTGTTTAGCTAAGACACGTGTAAGTTCTCATTTACCTTTACTGTCTTTGATATTCTAGTTTAAATCTGCTTATCTACTTGCTTATTTGTGCTTATTATTGTGTTATTATGCTTATTGAGTACTTTTTATTATCTGTTTTTACATTCTATAGTATAGATCTTAGTTCTCTTAATATTGTCTTATAAATCTGTCAAAAACCAAAAATATTAGCATAGTTATTAGCTTATTGTTTCTGGCTTATTTGCTTATTCATACATGTTTTTTAGCTTTGTTATAAGTTTGTTGATATCTGGTATCTAAGGTTTGAGCCTTAACTCTCACTTTTATAAGCTAAAAATGATTTTGAATGAGTTAAAGGGGTGTTTGGTTTAAGAAAGCATTAATCAATTTAGTGCTGTTAAAAGCCATAAGGCTCTTTAACATAATTTCATAACTCATTTTAAGGTTATTCAACTAGGATTTAAGGTGTTTGTTAGTTTAGATATGCTTGTATCAAGTTTGTGTGTTGATTGAATGAATCTGAGTTCATATACTCAGATCCATAAGCCTTTTTGCTCATATTGATGTTTATGTTCATTTAGCCTTTGTTTTGGTATTTTAAAAAGTGTAGTAACAAGTCATTAGGCCTGCAATTGTTGGTTTTGAGTTTTGGTTTAAAAAAGTGCAAACTGCATCAGATAAGGATAACAACCAAACTGTCCATTTTCTAGCTTAAATTTTAAGTAGTAAAAGTAGTTTTTAGCTTTTAATTTTCTTTGCATAAGTAGTTTATAGGTTAATCTATATAAATGAGGTCTTAAGTTTGCTTAAAAAGTTCATTTTCTTATCTGAATTAGGTCTGCAATTCTGTCCTTTTTCTTTTTCATAAAAACTCTTAAAAACCAAAAATATAGTAGTCTGTCTGCATTACCATCTTCAAGTAGCCTTTTCATAGCTTATTAAGATTTCAAAATGCTTTTTGAAAGTAGTTTTAAGTAGCTAGTAGTTTAAGCTTTCAGTAGGTACTAATCATTTTAGCTTAATTTCTTGTTTGTTAGCTTAAAATTAAGCCTAAAGTTTGCTATTTGGCCTGTTTGGTTTCAGAATTGCTTAAATGCTTTTTGGCTTATTTCAGCTTATGGATTGTCTTTTTGATCTTATTTCTGTCATTTTCAGCTTATTAGGGTATGAATAGTTTAAAAATTAGCTTATTGTTCATTGAGTATAGCTTATTTCTTCTTTTAGAGTTCTTAAGTTTTATAAAAAATATAAAGAAATAAAAAAAATAGTTAAGCATTTTTCTGTCTTTTTTGCCATTTATCAGCTTATTTAGTAAGTTTCAAAAAAGTTTTATTTTATTAAAAGTATTAGTTTTTAGCTTTTCTACATCTTTGTTTTCTAAAATTTTCAAAAATAAAAAAAATTGCAAAAACAAGGCCTGGGACTCGAACCCACGACCTTGCCCTTACATACACACTCACTTACTATTGTGCTTCAATAGCTCATCCGTGAGTATTTGTTTCCACTTTATTCTTATACAGATTTTGGTCTTAAAGCTTTAAAATAAGCCGTAGCTTAGTATAGTTTTTCCCCCAGCTTATTAGATAAGCTGGGCTTCTGATTTTATTTTTCTTTAATTCTTTGCATCATTTAGTACTTTTTGTGATTTTTCTGGAATTTTCCTATTAATAGTTTATTTTTAATCATTTTTCTTAGTTTAAATTTTTAGAAAATCCATAAAAAATAGAAAAATAATTTTTAAAAATACAAAAAAATAGTTTTTAGATTTAGAATAATTACTTTAAGGTTTACATGCATTAAAATCATTTTTGTCACTTTTAGATTTTTAATCTTATTTTTAAGTTTTTTTTATTTAGTTTTATAAAATAGGAATTTATTATAAAAAAAATAGTTAAAAATATTTTTCTGAGTTTTTATCATTTCTTAGATTTTTCTAAAAGTTTAAAATCATTTTTTAGAATTTTTAGGAATTAATTTGTTATTTTCTAGGATTATTAATCATTAAATTAGCTTTTAATTCATAAAAAAATCAAAAATAATCAAAAAAATAATTTTCTTTTTCTTTAAATTTTCTTTTATCTTAATTTAGGTTTAGAAATTAAATTTGCATTAGTAGGTTTTAAATTGGTCATACTTGCTTATTTGTCGCGTTTTCTTCGTACCCGTTATTTGTTTTCGTGCTTAATTGTTATAGTTTGCTTATTTTAATTGTTTTTAATTCATAGAAATAGATAATCAAATCAATCTTCGATTCCATTCAAATCATTGTCCGAATTCAAACGTGGTTTCAATTTCATAAATCGTTGGGGAAATAACGACCCGGGAATCATACTTCCCGGTTAATATACGTATTATATTATATATATATTTGAGTGAATTTTCTTCAAGAGAAACTTGGGAATTTTCTTAAAGCTCTCTTATAAGTATATTATATCGCGTGTATTATAAACTATCAATCAATTTTTGTGTGAAAGAAGGAATAGGATAACAGGAATCACTGATACTAAACATTATTGGCAGTGTTAGAACCATAAGTTTGATTGGAACTGCCAGAGTTATTAGAAGACACAAAAGCCACATTTTGTGAATTTTAGTTTGAGCTTGATGACCCTTTAACTTCAGTTTCATAAATCTTTAGATTGTTGTATAGGTCATCCATGCTCAAGGTATCTAAATCAGGTTTGTTCCTCCAGATCAAGATATGAGTCTTCCATTCTGATGGAAGACTTCTTAGAAACTTCAGATTCATATCTTCTTGAGAAATAGTTTCACCCAGAATCTCTACCTGATTGATAAGCTTTTAAAGCGTATCATAGGTTTGATCAAGTCCTTCAGAGCTTGATCCATTGAAATTCTCATACTGTTGCTTTAGAAGTGTCTTTTGAGTTTTCTTTGACTCCTTATTACCTCCAAACCTTTTCTCTATGGCTTCCATCAGAGTCTTGGCACATTTGTAGGTATTAAACTTTAGTTGATGTTCATTTGGAAGAGCCATCAACAGTGTACCTCTTGCCTTTAACTCATTCATCCTTGCTAACTTCTCCTCTGCAGTTGTAGGAGGATATGTTTGCTCAACACCATCAACAGTTCTTTTTGCTAGAGGTGAGTCTCCATTTATTATCACTTCCCAAAGAGCATTATCTGTCATTAGGAAGTACTATTCTATCCTCATTTTCCAAAGCTCAAATTCTCCTAGATTGAGCACTGGAAGTTTTGCAGCAGCAACCATTGGTAAAGATACTACCTCCATGTTTTCACAAACAAATAGATCTGGTAAGTGTAGATTGTTTCTTCTTATTCAAAGTTTCTCAACAAGCTTTGATACCACTTGTTGACCCCACTTGAATGGATCTTGCTTAGCTTGTAAAAAGGCTTAGTTGTATTGAATAAATCCTAGACAACTATGGTAGAAACTTTAATTGAATATATCAAAGACTATGCGGAATCTAGTCAATGATAACTATGCAAGGAATTCATAATAAAATTGTAACACAAAATTCAATACAAGAATAGAATACCAAACTTTCAGCCTCAATATAAAATGAACACTCTTAATAGTGTTAGGGTTTACAAAACCTTGAAGCTATGAATATCAAAAGATGTATCTAACATTATGCCCTAGGACCTCCTTTTATACACCAAGGAGTCCTACAGGGCTTACAATACTTTCCTAAGTTATCATGATCTTTTCTATAAACAAACCAAATCTCTTAAACAAATATGTTATACATATCTTCTTTACAAATAACCAATACTTATCTTCGTAAGTATTCTTGTTCTCTAATAAATCTTTATCCCTTCTCTGTCAGCATAATCCTTTCAACAGTAGTAATCACTCAGCAGTTGTAACTAAGCACAAGCATCATTAACTACTTAGATGTTTACTTTAGCAGTCCTAACATACACTAGCAGTACTAACTTTTGTACTAGCAATAGTAACTACTTAGTATATTTTTAGTCTTCATCTCTGAGCAGTCTTAACTTCTACTAGCAGCAGTAACTTTATACTAACAATACTAATTATACTAACAGTAGTAACTAGCAGTAGTAACTTTTATACTACCAGTACTAACTACTTAGCATAATTTTCATTAGTATTACCAGCAGCACTAAGTTATGCTTGACAACACTAATATATACCTGAGCAGCAGTAACTCTAAGAATATCTTGAAGTCTTTAAATCCCAACAATATGGTCTTAGTTATTCATAGCACTTAGTACTCATATGACCTATAATTAATTAGGTTGCATTCGGGCATATTCTTGACGCATTTTTTGTTAGTAATTTACATTATCGATTCACTCACTCAAGGTGAGTTCATAGCCCTACGTTTTACATTTATAATGATTTACAAGTTTTGGGATGAGAAACATATGCGTGTTTTATAAATTAGATGCAAGTGGACATTTTACATTACGATTACGTGTTTTCTTAAGTAGCGGTAACCCTCTGAGCCCATTACCATGAACTGTCAATTACTTGTGAGCGCGAATGTTATAAATAGATCTATTTGGGATTGACATCCCCGTTTGGGTAAGTCATGCTCAATGTGCCGGTATGCCGGACAACGAACGTATACCATGTCGGATTTGGGATGTTGCGGGTTAGAACATCATCACTGGCAATGTTAGCAATTTATATTACAATTCATACATGTCGAGCTTCAGTGCTATGAGCTTAGAGAAACGTAATTACATTTTATGATGTTTGCGTCTATTGTATTATCATGAGGAAATCTTGCGGTCCTACATTATACATTTTAAAAACCTGTGAATTCACCAACATTATTGGAGACGTTTTAAAGCATGTTTTCTCAAGGGATCAATGAGGTACAAGACAAGGGATACATTGGTGGTCGTTATTTTGGAAGTCATATGCATTAAAGATTTGGTTGCATTACATTTTGGGAAAACATTTGTTATGGAATAGAATCTTTGTATTTTGAACAACAAACAAGTGAAGCTTCAGGCTTTGTAACATACAATTTGTTAAATCCATTGTATCGGTTTTAAACGACTTTTAAGTGGTTGTTCTTATATATAGCTTGTGCTATTGATCTATAAAGTAACACTCTCAACCCATATTCTACTGCGACCTAATTTGGGGGTGTTACCGATTGGTATCAAGAGCCAAGGTTATAGAGAACCAGGTCGAATGTTTATGTTGGACTATAACCATTTTCAAACATTGCATTCATATAAAGGTGTATTCACAGAACATGCATACACTGGTGTTGCATTAGTTGGTTAGACTAGATGCATTCATGATTTATATACATGTTATAATATACTATGTATATTATATTACAATAAGAGTCTTATATTAATACTTATATAAGCAACTTTTGATTTTTAGATTTTGTCATGTTGGATTCAGAGGATTCCATGGTTACTTACACGAAGGTATCTAGTCCGTTCGAGGATCTGTCAGACATAGGATATCCAGGAGTCGATGGACTACCCATGATGCTAGAGAACCCTTATGTGTAGGCCGCTCTTTAGGCCCTACCATCTCCTGATTATGTGCCCGGTCCTGAGCACCCACATTCACTTGTCTATGTACCATATGTACCGGAGACTGTATACCCAGAGTTTATGCCATCGAAGGATGATGTACTTCCAGCTGAGGAGCAGCCACTGCCTGCTGCTATCTCACCCACTGTTGATTCACCAGGTTATATTACTGAGTCTGATCTCGAGGAGGATCCGGAGGAGGATGATGAAGATCCTAAGGAGGATCTAGCTGATTATCCTACTGACAAAGATAATGATGATGAGGAGCAGGAGGAGTCCTCTTGAGACGATTTTGATGACGAGGAGGAGGACGAGGACGGGGATGAGAAGGAAGAGGAGCACCTAGCTTCGAATGACTCCGTCCCACCACCCACATGTTGTACCACTGCTAGGATGTCTATCCGGGATCAGACACCTATTCCATTCTTATTTGCGGCAGAGGTTGACAGATTTCTTGCCATATCCACTCCGCCACCATCACCACTTACATCATACTCATCACCACTAGCACAAATACCATCCCCACCTCAACCAGTATCATCACCATTACCTGTATCACCTCCACTGCTACCTGCTAGTCCTACTTATCCTTTGGGATACAGAGCTGCTATGATCCGGTTGAAAGCCAAGTCACTATCTACTTCCCATCCACTACCACTACCATCAACTATTCTACTTCCACATACTAGGGCATCAGTAGCCATGATGAGAGTTGCAGCACCATCCACCTACATCTTAGCACCTCAATCAGGGATACTACCATCAGAGACACCATCATCAGGGACACCACCACTTTTACCTATATCATTACTCCATCACCACCTTTGCTTCTTCCCTATATTGTCTATAGAGCATGTGTTTTTGAGGTTACATTACCGCCTTAGAAGAGGTTGTGTATCGCTCTAGGTCTGAGATTTAAGGTCGGTGAGAGTTCATCTGCTCCTACTGCTAGACCCACTGGAGGCTTTAGAGCAGACTATGAATTTGTTGGCACTTTGGATGATGAGATTTGGCGAGACCCTAAGAGAGAGGTAGGTTATAGGATTACAGACACTTGGGATAAGATGGTTGAGGACATACAGGGGACACTAACAGGGACTGATGTGGCAGGACTAAGTCATCGGATGATAGATTTTGTCCCGACTGTTAGGCAGGATACTAACAAGATTTATGGGAGACTTGATGATGCATTGGATGATAGGTCATTAATGAGCGGTCATCTCAACATGCTACGTAGAGATAGACGTGCCCATGCTCGCACTGCAAGACTTATGGAGAGTGAGGCCAGACTTTCTCGTGAGGCTTGGGTATAGTCGATGGATGCTAGTGATACCGCTTGTTCTGAGGTGAGAGGACTGCGGACTACTTTATTAGCACAGCAGACCGAGATCGGGGAGTTGCGGGCAGCAAACCGCAGGAGACAAACACAGCTCATAGAGGCACTGACACTATAGAGGACACTGCAGACGCAGATGGCAGTGCTACAGAGTAAGTAGACACCTACTAGGGAGCCAACACATCCTGAGATACCGGAGGAGGCCGGTAGTAGTTCATAGATTTGGTTATGTTGTAGCTATGTTGTATAGCCTATTAAGTATTACGAGGTAACTCCTGGCTAGTAAGGCTCTAGGTTTTATTTTCATTTTGTAACCTAATGGTAGTGATCATTTTATAACCGAATCAGGTCATGTATGTTTCCATATTATATATGGAAGGGATGTATTATGTCATGTCTTTAATCGAATTTATTATGAATGAATGTCGATTTAGCTACACCATTGTTAAATTCAATTCAGTTGTATATTTCACTGTGCGATGTGATCTTACTTTAATTATTATGTATATGTCATGTCATAGTTATGATTTCTATGAAATCTAATGGATATTATATTTTCTTGTGATTAGAAGAAAATGACACCAAAAAGAACCACCAGATCAACACCAGCCACAACAACCACCCCTACTACTTCTGTGACTGATGAGCAAATTAAGAGACTGATTGACTAAGGCGTTGCAGATGCATTGGCAGCACGTGACGCTGATAGAAACCAAAATGGCGAAGACAGTCATGATTCAGGAACGGGTGTAAGGAGGCATGCTCCTCTTGCTCGTGAGTGTACTTACCTAGACTTTATGAAATGCAAACCCTTATACTTTAAGGGTATTGAAGGAGTTGTCGAGTTAACTTAGTGATTTGAAAGAATGGAAACTGTGTTCCGTCTAAGCAACTGCTCTGTGGAAAATCAAATCAATTTTTCCACTTATACTCTTCTTGAAAGTGCTCTAACGTGGTGGAACTCCCATGTTAAGACTTTTGGTCACGATGTTGCTTATGAAATGACTTGGACAAACCTGAAAAAGAAGATGACTGACAAGTATTGCCTAAGGGGTGAGGTTAAGAAACTTGAGGGCGAGATATGGAATTTAAAGGTTAAAGGTAGTGACATGGTAGGCTATAACCAATGATTTCAAGAACTGGCATTGATGTGTGCTAGGATGTTTCCTAAAGAGTCGGACAAAATTGAGAAATATGTCGGTGGTTTGCCCGACATGATTTACAGAAGTGTAATGCAATCTAAGCCAAAAACCATGTAGGATGCAATTGAATTTGCAACTGTACTGATGGACAAGAAGATCCGCACTTTTGCTGAACGACAGAGTGAAACAAAAGAAAGCAAGATGATAACCAACAACTACAACAACAACATAATAAGAGGCAGAACACTGGCAGGGTTTATGCTGCAAGGTCTGGTGAGAAGAAACCTTATGGAGGATCTAAACCTTTGTGCTCAAAATGTAACTATCACCATGACGGTCAGTGTGCTCCAAAATGCCACAAGTGCAATAAAGTTGGCCATCTGGCCCGTGACTGTAGGAGTACTACAAATTCCAACACTACTAACAACCAAATGGGCACTTGGGCAGGTCAGAAACCTACATGCTTTGAGTGTGGATCCCAGGGACATTTCAAGAGGGAGTATCCAAAGCTGAAGATCAACAACCGTGGTAACCAAAGTGGACATGGCAATGACATGGCAATGGCTCCAGTGAAAGTGTATTCGGTAGGAGGACGTGCAGGGAAAAAACCTAGACTCCAAACATCGTTATGGGTACGGACATCCTTCTAAACAACCGCGATGCTTTTATCTTATTTATAACTTGAGCCTAGATAGAAGCTTTGTGCTACTACATTAAGCTCCCAAATTGATATCACAAGACCATCTACCTTAAGCTACCGAATTATTATGATGTTGAACTAGCTGATGGGAGAATAATTAGGTTAAACACTATCATTCGGCATGTAGACGTAAAATTCTTATAAATCACACCCTGTCAATTCACGTAACCCTTAATGCCGTTGAACCGTGGTAGTTTCGACGTCTTAATTGTATGGGATTGGCCGGCAAAGTACTAAGCCTGTCATAGTTTGTGCCCGAGAAAAAGCGTCTCGTATTCCCCTTAGGAAATGAAACATTTATTTTTCATGGTGACAAAAGCGACTGGGGAAACAAGACTCGTTTGAACATCATCTCGTGCACTAAAACCCAAAATATTTACTGAAAGGATGTCTTGTATTTTTGGCACATGTTACTACAAAGGAGACTGAAGACAAGTCAGAGAAGAAGCGACTTGAGGACGTACCGTTCATTCAAAATTTTCCTGAAGTATTTCCTTAAGACTTGTCGGTCTTCCACCGACTCGACAAGTGGAATTTCAGATCAATTTGACACCTGGTGCTGCACCTGTAGCACGAGCACCTTATCGTTTAGCTCCATCTGAAATAAAGGAATTGTCGGACCAACTCCAGGAGCTTTCTGACAAAGGCTTCATAAGACCTAGTTCCTCACCTTGGGGATCTCCGGTCTTATTTGTCAAGAAGAAGGATGGATCGTTTCGAATTTGCATCCACTACCGAGAGCTAAATAAGCTAACGGAGAAGAATCATTATCCACTCCCAAGGATCGATAATTTATTTGATCAACTACAAGGATCCAACATTTATTCTAAGATAGACTTGCGATCAGGTTATCACCAGCTTCGGGTACGTGAAGAAGATATTTTGAAGACAACATTCAGAACTCGATATGGTCATTACAAGTTCCAAGTTATGCCATTTGGTTTAACAAACGCACCAGTGATATTTATGGATCTCATGAATAGGGTGTGCAAGCCATATTTGGATAAGTTTGTGATTATCTTTATTGATGATATCCTTATCTATTCAAGGAACAAGAAGGAACATGAAGAACATCTTAAGGCAATTCTGGAATTTCTTAAGAAAGAGGAGTTGTACGCAAAATTCTCTAAATGTCAATTTTGGATTCGCAAGGTACAATTTCTCGACTACGTAATTGATAGTCAAGGCATTCACGTAGATCTCGCCAAGATCGAATCCATAAAAGATTAGGCATCTCCTAAAACACCAATGGAGATTCATTAATTTTTAGGTCTTAGGTATTACCGAAGATTCATCAAAGGATTTTCGAAGATCGCCAAGTCAATGACCAAGCTTACTTATAAAGGAGTTAAGTTTGATTGGGATGACAAGGCAGAAGCAGCGTTTCAACTGATTAAGCAGAACTTGTGTAGTGCACCAATTTTGGCTTTACCTGAAGGAAGAAAAGATTTTATCATATACTGTGATGCTTCGATCAAAGGTTTGGGCGCTGTGTTAATGCAAAGATAAAGAAGTGATTGCTTATTCATCACGCCAATATGAAGATTCATGGAAAGAACTAATGCGCTCATATTTGGAACATGGAGCAGTATGGATTTTTGCTTTATTAAAAAATCTCTGGAGACACTATATGTATGAAACCAAGTGTACAGTGTTCACATATCACAAGAGTTTACAATACATTCTTGATCAAAAGGAGTTGAACATGAGACAAACGTCCCGTTGGTTTAGAATTAGCTACAGCGATTAAGATTGAGAAATAACGACTCACTTTGGGGATAGCCAATGTTGGAGCCGATGCCTAAGCCATAAGGTACGGTAATAAAAAGCGCATTACAAGATCAAGCCCTAGTCGTGAGACTATTGGTTTGATCTCCCCAAGCAAAATTCGAGAACTCAAATAGAGTCACAGAAACCAGAGAACATCAGAATAAAAGACAAAGGAGGTATGATCAGTAGCATGAACACCCCCCCCAAGAGCAGATAGCCCCCAGGCCCCGGCGCCGAAGTGACCTCTAAGCTAACATGAGAATAGAATGGTACCGCATGTTATTCGCGCCCGAAGAGCCCAGTAGAACATTGTCCCGCTTCCCACAAGTCCCAATTACTCTATCCATCCGTGTTTTATAAGACAGGGAGCACAAAACGAGATGAAACAGGATATGAAAAAGTCAACTTGGTGCCCAATATGAAGGCCGACATCGAGGCCGACATCGCCACCTATGTTAGCAAATGTTTGATATGTGCTAAGGTCAAGGCTGAATACCAAAGGCCATCGGGTTTGTTGGTGCAACCCAAGATACCTCAATGGAAGTGGGATAATATCACTATGGATTTTATCACGAAGCTTCCTAAGTCGTCACAAGGCTATGACACCATTTGGGTGATTGTTGACCGACTTACTAAATCCGCAATCTTCATACCAATGAGGGAAACTGATCCCATGGAAAAGTTGGCAAGAATGTACTTGAAAAAGGTGGTCACGAGGCATGGGATACCTGTCTCAATCATTTGTGATCGCGACCCTAGGTTCACATCAAATTTTTGGAGGTCACTTCAGAAGGCCTTAGGTACGAATTTGGATATGAGTACTGCATACCACTCATAAACTGATAGACAAAGCGAGAGGACTATTCAAACTCTCGAGGATATGTTGCGTTCTTGTGTGATCGACTTTGGAAAGGGTTGGGTTAACCATTTGCCATTAGTCAAGTTTTCATATAACAATAGTTATCACGCGAGCATCAAGGCTGCACCATTTGAAGCACTTTATGGTCGAAAGTGTCGTTTACCTGTTTGTTAGGCCGAGGTTAGGGAAGTTTAACTCACTGGTCTAGAAATAGTTCAAGAGACGACCGAGAAGGTCATTCAAATCAAGTAAAGAATTTAAGCCACCCGTGATCGACAAAAGAGTTACGCCGATTTTAAGCATAAGCCGATGAAATTTCAAGTTGAAGATAGAGTTATGCTCAAGGTTTTGCCATGGAAAGGAGTAGTACGTTTTGGCAAACGGGGGAAGCTAAACCCCAGATATGTTAGACCTTTTAAAGTGTTGGAAAAGGTTGGAGCCGTTGCCTACAAGCTTGAACTTTCGCAAGAGCTGAACAGGGTTCACAATACGTTTCATGTATCCAACCTGAAGAAATGCTATGCCGACGAAGCTTCATTTTGTTGAGGAACCAGTAGAAATCATGGATCGTGAAGTTAAACAATTGAAACAAAGCCGCATTCTAATCATTAAGGTTCGATGAAACTCTAGGAGAGGTCCTGAGTTCACATGGGAACGTGAAGACTAATTCCGGAAGAAATATCCACACCTCTTCACAAAGACCGCACCGTCATCAAGTGCTGCGTCTTAAGCCTTGAGGACAAGGCTTATTTAATGGGGGAAGACTGTAACAATCCGTATTTTAGGTTATTGTACGATGTTATATATTTCACTATTTATTTTTAGTCTTGTACGCGTTTGCTTTTAATTTTAATCGTTAAGTTAAATCGCATAAGCTAAAAATTACCATTCAACGTAAACGGGCATCAAATAATTAAATGTTTACGTCAAGCAAGTGTTAGATAATTATTTGGAGGATAATTATTAACTTTGTACATTTTATTTTTATTGGTTACGTAAAGTGTTTATGTTTCGCGATAAAATACGTTTAAGCATTCCCGGAACCACCAAAACTTATCTACGCTTCAACAAATACTCATTTTTATACCCAATACTCAAAGTTTTTATAAAACTTCACCCATGTTAACATTGTTGGTCAAATTGTACATAAAATAAAACAACTAGAACATACCATTTACAAGTATTACATCTACACTTAATCCTTATACATTTAAATTTCAAGTATAGCTAGATATTTATACCAGATATCAAAATCACGAACTAGCACCTCCCCCCCTAAAAATTCAAATAGAAAGTGATCCTAAAGGGACAAATAGCACACAAACTACCAACTTGAACTTGTACAACGTCAACTCATTAAACCTAAGTACTATGACTAGTGTAAATGACCAAAATTCTTCCTTATTTCACTCCCTATGTTTTCCTTGGTCTTGGTCTTCAATAAGTGAACTAGGACTAAGTCTTGGTGTATATAAAGGATGCAAGACTTGTAGAAAACTTACACACTTCATTTGCATAAGTAAAAGTTCACAAACACTCTCTTGTCTCTCTCTACTAACCCACAGCTTGAAACAAACACCCTTACCCAATCCATACAATTTTATTTATCATACATACAAGTGTTCTAACATCATATCTAAGGTATTACAAGAAGGTTTGAAGGTTTGGTTTAGCATTTACAAGGGTTAATTAAGAAAGGTTTAAGATTAGGGTTTCATTGGATGTAGGGTTTTCTATGTATTGGAAGCTTGGGTTTAATATCTAAACTTAGGTTTAGATCTTGTTGTTCATCACCATACTTCATACTAAGGTTATCTAGAACTCTTAATCTCTTTATATTTGTGACTTTATGTATATATTATGTTTATATAGTAAATCACCATCTAAGAAACTTATTAACATGTAAAATGGATTTTTACATTTGTTCATGGTTTGATAAGCTTTGTCATATGTTATGTTGATGTTGAGATCATGTTATAATTGAAGTATAAGTATTATACAAGTGTGTGTTTATCTATAAAAAGTATATATAAACTAGTTACCTAAAAGTTTACTTAATAAGTTTATAAGTAAAAGTGATAACAGAACTTGTTATCATGGATATTTCTTGGACAATTTATGGACTAAGGACCTAACATATATGAGACATGTAATATAATGTGTTGTAGAGGACTTGTAACAAAGTTACTAAATTCAAAACATATAAAAACAACATTTATAAACATTTTAAGCAAAAGATAAAAACCTACTGATTTTTATTCGAATATAAGGCATTTATTTTATATTTTTATAAAATACTACACTTCATGAAAATCGTAGGCATGTAGAGAACTCGAAAATCCGAGCTATAACGAATAAGATACATCATTTACAAGTTTACGATAAATAAAAGATTTTATAAAAACAATTTTATAAAAACTTATTACCTTCCAATTCTGATAAAATTATATAATTAATTTTCATAAAAAGTACGTATTTTTAGAATTCCAAAACCTTAAGAATAATAATTTTTTGATCAATAATGAATGATTTACGGATTTTTCATGTTTACGATAATTAAAGTTTATAAAAATAAATTTATAAACTATGAATACTAAAAATCACTATTCATCTCAGATACATTTTCGAAAATACATTAGTTAGATAAAACTTTTAATTACGAAGACGTGCTCGAAAGAATCACTAAAATCGGAGTTAAAATGAATAAGATATGACTTTTACGTGGTTTACGCTAATTAATTTTATAAAAATAAAATTTTAAAAGTGCATGAACAGTAAAAAGTACTGTTCACTAGAGGGTTGAAAATATGAAAATATAATATTTTGATACATCGTCTTAATACGAAAGCGTAGACGTAAATAACGTAAGAAACGGACTTAAAATGATAAAGTTACGCCATTTTTACTAAAGTAATATTTATAAACATTTTAACATTATAAATATTATTTCTAAAATACAAATAGATGGTGATGTAGCTATATAGAATTATATATGGTCTTAGTTATTCATAGTACTTAGTACTCATACGACCTATAATTAATTAGGTTGCATTCGGGCGTATTCGTGACACATTTTCTGTTAGTGATTTATATTATTGATTCACTCACTCAAGGTGAGTTCATAGCCCTACATTTTATATTTATAATGATTTACATGTTTTGGGGTGAGAAACATATGCATGTTTTACAAACTGGACGCAAGTAGACATTTTACATTACGATTACGTGTTTGCCTAAGTAGCGATAACCCTCTGAGCCCATTTTCATGAACTTTCAATTACTTGTTGTGAGCGCGAATGCTATAAATAGATCTATTTAGAATTGACATCCCCGTTTGGGTGAGTCATGCTCATTGTGCCGGTATGTCGGACAACGAACGTATACCATGTCGTATTTGGGATGTTGCGGGTTAGAACATCATCACGGGCAATATTGGTAATTTATATTGCAATTCATACATGTCGAGCTTCAGTGTCATGAGCTTAGGGAAACGTAATTACATTTTATGATGTTTCCATCTGTTGCATTATAATGGGGAAATCTTGCGGTCCTACATTATACATTTTACAAACCTATGAATTCACCAACATTATTGCTGATGTTTTAAAGCATGTTTTCTCAGGGGATCAATGAGGTACAAGACAAGGGATACATTGGTGGTTATTATTTTGGAAGTCATATGCATTAAAGATTTGGTTGCATTACATTTTGGAGAAACAAGTGAAGCTTCGGGCTTTGTAACATACAATTTGTTAAATCCGATGTATCGGTTTTAAAAGACTTTTAAATGGTCGTTCTTATATATATCTTGTGCTATTGATCTATGAAGTAACACTCTCAACACATATTCCGTTGCGACCCAATTTGGGGGTGTTACATAAACCTATGAACTTACCAACTTTATGTTGATATTTTTAAGCATTTATTTCTCAGGTGATTGGCTTGTAATGATGTTAATGAAGTGCATTGAAGTCATCATTCATCAAGACAATATTTCATGGATTTCATTGACATTAAAATTATTCTTGTTGTATTAAAACAATGTTTTTCTTTTGATGCAAACTACGGGACCACTTGTTAAAATATATTTATTTTTAATCATATCAACAAGGATACATTTTAAACGACTCATACAGAGGTCGTTCTCTTATATCTTGTGCTTATGTATTATGAAGTAACGCCCCCGGTCATCTTTCCGCTGCCACATATTTTGGGGGTGTTACAAGTAGATTATACTATTAGTAAAAATGGTAAAACACTAGCTAAAGGTCATATGTGAGATGGACTATATACTTGCAAATTAGGAGATAACTCCAAACAATAAATTTGTCTTGCATCCATGGTAGATAACTCAACGCTTTAGCATAGGAGGTTAGGTCACACCAATATGCAGTTAGTTTAAAACTTAGCTTCCAACGAGCTAGTAAGGAACCTACCAAAGTTGAGCTTTGAAAGACACTTTTATGATACGTGTGGTCTAGAGAGTCAAGGTAATCCAAACAATAGGACTAGGAATGAAGTGTCAACTACTAGGGTTTTACAGTTAGTACATTTAGATTTGTTTGGTCCATCTCTAATTCAAAGTTACAGAGGCAACTTCTATTCTTTAATGATTGTGGATGATCACTCAAACTACACTTGGGTTGTGTTTGTAAAATCTAAGGATGATGTCTTAGAAAAGTTTAAAATATTGTGTAAAAGACTTAAAAACCTACATGATTGTTCTATTGTTTCAATTGTAACAAATCATAGTAGTGAATTTGATAAAGTGCAATTTGGGAGCTTTTGTGAACAATATGGAATGTCTTATAACTTGTCGGGCCTGTTCACTTCTCAATCGAATGAGATTGTTGAAAGAACACATCGCAAGCTAAGAAATATGAGTCATGATATGTTATACAAAGAATCCATTCCACAAAAGTTTTGGTGTCATGCATTAGATACAACAACATACATCTTTAATAGGGTCTATATTAGAAAAGTCACTAATAAAACATCCTATGAAATCCTTAGAAATAGGAAGCTGTCATTAGAGTACTTTAAGGTCTTTGGTTGTAAAGTATTTATACTTAACACTAAAGTACATCTCACCAAGCTCAACCCAAAGTCATACGAAGGTGTGTTTATAGGATACTCTCAAACTAGTAAAGCATACATACTGCTTAATAAGGAAACAATGAGAATTGAGGAATCTCTCAACATGATAGGATCTCCGTCATTAGAAACTAATGTCTCAGAGCTAAGTTATCCTAAGAGTATAAAAGAAGCTAGAGGTTATCCAATTAAACAAGTTATTAGTGAGTTGAATTAAAGGACACTTAGGTCTAAGACAAAAGAAGCTTAGGATTTTCGCATGACATTTCTCAAAGTCCAAATTTGCACAAGTCTAGTTGAGGGTGTTCATGCTTGACATGAACCATAGGATATTTATTTGAGTGAGGTGTTGAGAGAATATTTAGAGGTCTAGAAGTCGTTTGCACTATATTTATATACTTTTGCTCTTAGAGCTTATGTGCTATGTGTTAGGACTTACATGCAAGGCATGGAAGTTATGCAACATTGTTGTCTTTAACGAGATATAAAGGATAGATGTCAATACATTATTCAAAATATGCTTGACATTATCTCGGATTCTACATGTCAAACCTATGTGCTATGAAGAAGAAATTTGATCTACATCTTGTCAATATTGTGGTAATCATTGCCTCACATATTTAAATGTGTGAAATCGACTTACTCACAACATTGCACGCTCTATTCCTCATGATAGACATGAAAAATTAAATAGACAAATTCAATGACAAAATGAAACGTTAGATTGCAACTCACCCTTGTGATGAAAATGTTTTATTTGTGTCATCTTGTTTATTTTATATGTTGTATGCGTGCTATGTGTATTATGATAGAAAAGAAAAGAAAACGAACTTTACGCAAGCAAACAAACTACTCACGTAGTTAAAGATAATTCTTTTAAAGTTGAATTCAGTATGGTATTGCATAACATACTAAAATACACAAATTGTAACACCCCCAAATTGGGTCGCAGCGGAATATGGGTCCGGGGCATGTTACTTTATGGATCAACAACACAAGAGATATATAGAACGACCAAAAAGTCGTTTGAAAACGATACATTGGATTTAACAAAGTCATTGTTACATAAGCCCGTAGCTTAACTTGTTCACTTAATCAAATACAAAGATTTTCCGCCCATAACAGTTAACAAAATGAAATGCGACAAAATCTTTAATGCAAGACATCCATATCAAAACCACCAATGTATCCATCGCACCTTGTGCTTATTGATCCCCTGAAAAACATTGCTTTAAAACGTCAACAATATGTTGGTGAATTCATAGGTTTGATAAATCATATATTGTAGGACCACAAGATTTCCCCAAGTGTATGATAATGCAACAGATGCAGATATCATATAAATGTAATTACGTTGCTCTAAGCTCATGACACTGAAGCTTGACGTGTGTGAGTACCAAATTAATGGACTCCATTGCCCGTGGTGATGTTCTAACCCGCAACATCCTATATTCGACATGGTATACGTTCGTTTGTCTAGTGATAGCTAATCACCCGAACGGGGTTGTCAAACCCAATAGATCTATTAATAACATTCGCGCTCACAATTAACAGTTCATGATAATGGGCTCAGATATGGGTTATCGCTACTTAGGCAACACGTAATCTTAACATGAAACTTAACCACTTGTGTCCAATTGTAAAGCATTGCATGTCTTTCACCCCAAAAACTTTGTAAAACAAAAGCATGTAAAATGTGGGGCTATGAACTCACCTTGAGTGAGTAATGCTAAGTGTATCACAAATAACGTGCCACGTGAATTGATCAACTGCAACCTAATTAAATTAAGGTCGTGTAAGTACTGAGTACTTAGTCTAACAACATTGAATATAATCTAAGAGTTGTTACATTGTACTATCGTTCGGGCTATCATAATTAAAGAGGTCATGACATGACGTTCGAGGAGTTAGGACACTTTAAATCGTAAATCCAACAACTCGTCGAAACGCCATCCGAAGAGGCCTCATTATGAAACTCCCTAGTAATATAGTACTTTGATAACCACATAATATTCTATATAGCTCAATCACCAACTAATGGTTTTGGAAAAATTGTGTTTAATAAGTTAAAACGTTTATAATTACCGTTTAGTAAAACTGGCGTAACTTTCGCGTTTTAAACCCGATCCTCGCGTTTCTTATGTCCATCTTTTCGTATTAAGACGGGTTATCGATATTTGACACTTTTATAAATTTTACCCCCTGATGAACAGTAACTTTTACTGTTCATGACAGACATGAGTTTCGTATAAATCGTATTCGTCGTCGTAAAACCCGTAAATGTCGTATTTTATTCGTTATAGCTCCGTTTTTGATGATTCTTTCGAGGACGTTCTCGTATTTGAAAGTTCTATATTTTTATGAGGTTTACAAAAATATAACTTTCTGTCATGAATAGTAACTTTTATAAAAATAGTTTTATAAAAGTATTAATTGTCGTAAACTCGCGAAATTCATAACTCGTTCGTTATTAATTGAAAAATTACGATTCTTATCATTTTGGAATCCTAAAAATATGTATTATTTGTTAAAAATACTAACCCTTGCTGTTTGAGATTTTTATAAAAATGTTTTTATAAAAATTCATTTACGACTTCGTTTATTAACGTATAACTTGTTTTTAACGTAACTTTTTCGTTATTAATCCGTTTAACAAGTTTCTTACTTTTTCGGAATCGTCGTGAAATGTATTATCTTATAAAAATATAAAATAAATATGTAAAAATCCGAATTTGGGACAGAATGTTTATGCTTGTTAGTTAAGTCCATTTATGATCTTTTCTTTATACTTTATTACTTTTGTATTTTACCACAAGTCTCATATATCATATACTTTATAAATCATACATATATGATGTCTCATTTGTCCATAATAGTCCTTATGTGTCCAAGTTACTTATGTCAACAAATCCATTAATCTATTTTAAAACCATAACATTACTTAAGTAAACTTAATTTACTAGTTTTCTCAATAATCATTTTTATACATAACCAAGTGTGTACAAGTATATTTCTTTCCATAGGACCTTTATTTTAGTTGTTATATTACATGATTAAAATGTCCATAATCAATATTATACATGTCTTATGAATTATCTATAAGTTGAAACAAATCCTGAAGTTATGAAAACCCTTAATTAAATCCATAAACATGTTTACACCAAAACAAATATGATACAACAATTCTCATCCTTTTTTAACATGATGTAAGTATTAACAAAACATAGATATAAAGTGTGTAAAACGATCATGTTCTCAAGTGAAAAAACCCATTGTTTTTTATTTTTAAAATTTTTCATGATTACAACCTAAATGGTGATATACTAAATAGAAACAACAACATATTGCATAATAATGAAAATTATAGCAACAATTAAAGAGTTTAAATGGACCCTTAATTAAGGCAAATGATGGTGATGATGAACAAGTACTAAACCCTTGTTTAGCCACAAAAACCAAACTTGCACTTTATAAACCCTTACTTTCCTTCACTAAACCCTAGCTTCCTTTTTCTTGATTATAACTTGGAAATGGTTAACCAATGCTTGCAAATGCCTTAGTACATCTTAGGATATGTGTATATAGAAGTGTAAGGGTTGTAGAAAATTTTGTATGAATTTAGTTGGGAGGTGGTAATATGCCGTAGCATATATGGAAGCAAAAGAGAGAGTTTTGTGAAAATTTATCTAAGTGTTAAGTGTGTATGAGTTAGTTGTATGTATATAAAAGGTATACTTGGTCAAGGAGACATAAGGGGTGTCCTAGGGATGGCCAAGTCTTAGTCATGGGTCAAGGTATGGCTCTTGGTCAAGGTAAGGTAGGAATGGGGTTGACAAGATGAGGTATGGTATGTAATTGACCAAGTTGCAAGTATTATGTCAATTTTCATGTATATCTTTGTACATGATGCAAGTAATTCGGCAAAACAAAGATATATATGATATATTTATGTAATTTTTATGTATTGGGTATAAAAGTGGGTATTTGTTGAAGCGTAGGAAAGTTTTTGTGGTTCCGGGAGTGCCTAAACGCAATTTATCGCGAAACGTATACACTTTACGTATCCGATAAAAATAAAATTAATAAAGTTAATAATTATCCTTAAAATAATTATATAACCCTTGCTTGATGTAAATATTTAATTGTTTGATGCCCGTTTACATTGAACGCTAATTTTTGGCGTACGCGATTTAACTTAACGTTTACAATTTTAAGCAAACACGTACAATAATAAAAATAAATAGCACATTTATTGACGTCGTCAAAGACTTGAAAACACAGGGTGTTATACAAATAATAAACATGATGTTAAAACAAATAATGCCTAAAACGTTATTTATATTTTTTTGACTCCTCTACGTTTTGAAGATGACAAAATGTAAAAATTTCTACGATAAAAATAAATGCTTACGTGTTATTAATCGTAATTTCCATTTCGACGTAAATCACTTAATGTATGAATAAAAAAATCATTAAACGTGATTAGTGATCAAGAAAATATTTTTTCTTAACCATTACATTTCTACAAAAGTATTTTTATAAAAATAAAAATATACAAAATATTTTTTAATATAAAAGAAATTTTTATATAATTATAAAAAATTCAAATACGGTTTCCCTTAAAAATGGAAGGTTCCACACCAAATTTAACCTTTCCCACTATAAGACAAAAAAATAGAGCGTCTATCTAGGGGTGGCACCCTGATAGGCAGGACGGCCCACAAATATATCTGGGACCGCCCACAGGAGACGTTGATTTTTCTTGGCAATAAATACTGCACTATTCCCTGCAGATTTTCAGACCTCTTAGAATGAATTTTTTAGATCTCTTTCTCTCTCTAAAACCTTTTTTCTCTCTCTAAATCTCTTGATCACTAACATAGTTTAATCTTGTTTCAAGTGATCCAATCTAATCTTCTACCTTCTTCCTTCCTCTATCTAGTGCAATAGAAGAACACTTGTATTCGTCAAGAAATGAAGTGTTATAGATTATTGTTTTCTTCTATCTTCTTCTAAGATTCAAACCTCTATTTACTTGATCTTCTGTTTGTGTGTAATATCGGATAGTGTATAAATACTATTGTGTTGATCGTGTGTCGGTTAGTATTTTAGTCCTTCAAATACATTGGTGAAGCGATAGATTGGTTCTAGCTAAGATTAGGACTCGATATTTAGATTAGTGTCGGAAAACAACGTAAGTGACGTGTAAAAGGTTTTCTCCGCCTAAAGGGAGCTTGTTGACATAGTGAAATCTCGAGCTCGAGGAGTGGAGTAGGGCGAAGAAGAGCTTCGTTGTCGAACCACTATAAATCTTGGTGTTGTGGTTTGATCGTTTTTTCTCTTATCTCTTTTATTGTGTTTTGTATATACATTGTGATTGTGAGTAGATAGATATATTGTTGTTTCATATTGTTTGTTGATTGAAACATACAAATCAAATGTAATTAAATTTTGAAGAAAACTTTTAGAACGCCAAATAACCGGTAAACTATTTAACCCCCCCCCCCCCCTTTCTAGTTTCCATAATTGGTATTAGAAGCCGAGGTAACTCAAAATTTCCAAAATATACTGTATTTTAAAGCTTAGATCGATCTATGGATTCTGACAAATATCTAGAAGTGCAATCTATGCAAAGACCACCACTTTTCGAAAGCGATATTTTTATTTACTGGAAAAATAGATTCAAAACGTATGTAAAATCAAAAGATTTTGATCTTTGGCATGTTATTACCAACGGTGATTTTTAACCCATTGAAAACAATCCGAAAACCAAACTTGATGAGGTTGTCCTTTTTGAAAAACAAAGTGATGAACTTAAGAAAAGACTTGCGAAAAGTAATGAAGCTAAAATGGTTATTTATAATGCTTTGCCTAGAAAAGAATATGAAAGAATTTTCATGTGTAATACGGCAAAAAAAAATTAAAAACTTTGTTAATCACCCATCAAGGTAATATCCAAGTCAAAGATAACAAGATTGACCTTTTGGTACAACAATATGAACAATTTTTCATTTCCGAAGACGAATCTATAGATAATGCTTTTGCTAGATTTAACACTATTATTACTAGTCTAAAGCTCTTGATGAAGGTTACTCTAGCAAGAACTATGTTAGGATGTTTCTTAGGGCTCTACATCCTTAATGGAGAGCAAAGGTCACGGTGATTGAAGAGTCAAAAGACTTGACATCACTATCTCTTGATGAACTCATCGGGAACCTTAAAGTTTAGGAGATGATCATCAAGAAAGATTCCGAAATAGTCAAAGCTAAAGGATAAAGGAGATCTCTTACTTTAAAGGCTAATAAGAAATCTAGTGATGAAGAATGTTCGAATTACAGAAGTAAAAACGAAGAGTACGCCATGGCGGTTAGAGACTTCAAAAAGTTCTTAAAGATAAGAGGAAGATTCGTAAGACAACTACGGAATGATAAAAAGACATTCCAAAAAAGCCGAGATGACAAGAACTGCAAGAGTGGTAGGAAATGTTTTAGATGCGGTGACAAATCATCTTATCAAAGAATGTCCAAACCCACCAAAGGAAAAGAACCAAAGAGCATTCGTCAGAGATTCTGGGAGTGATAGCGATGAGGAAGATGATGAAAAGGCTAAAGACGAAACATGTCTCGGGTCTCAAGCATCTAATGAGGTATGTTCCAAAACTTCTTAGTTTAGCGATGATATTTCTTGGGTAGATGATATTACTTTTGATAGTGAATATTATAATTTTCGTAAAATAATTTTAAAAATAATCTTTAAGAACAAACAATTAAAAAATGCTAGAAGAAAGCTAGAAAAAGAACTTAGTGAATTAAAAGAAAAATTGTCTATACTCGAGAAAAATAAAGGAGTTGATCTCGAATGTACAAAGTGTCAAATACTTAAAATCGACAACAAAAAACTCAAAGAGGAAGTTTTTAAGCTAACTCAATTTGAAAAGAGTACACATTATTTAAATGAAATGTTGAGCAATCAAAAACCCTCCAGAGATAAATCGGGTCTAGGGTTTAACTCATTTGAAACATCATCTAGCGGGACTAAGGAAATAAAATTTGTAAAACCTCATAATAATTCGTCCTCTGGTGGCGGCCCTGAAAACAAGATGGGCGGGCCTCATAAAGCACAAATGGCCCCCAAAGAAATCAAGGAACCTCCTGTCTATTCAACAGATGTCGAAAAATCTGTATCTTTTAAAAAATCCATTTTGGGTCCTAGACCAAAACATGTAATGGTAAACAATGTAAAAATTCCCGTTACTAGTGATAATGAAGTTAAACAATTTTATAAACCGTCGTTAAAAACCGGAGTTGGAGTTTCTAAACCAAACTTTAGGTCAAAAACTCCACCTCTTAGGAGAGTCAACAATTCTTATCCTCGTTCTAAGACACCACAACCAAGAAGAAATGTTGGTCGACAAAACCAACCTCATAAATTTCCTATAACTTGGAGTAACTTCCAACCTCAAAGTTACATGCCATGGGGAATGTGTTCTCTATTTCCACATCCCAATTAAATGCAAAAAATGCAAGGGATGTTTATCACTAACAACTTTGGACCCATGAGATATTGGGGACCAAATGTTTGAATTGTTGTCTTGTATAAATAGATATACCTTGGAGTTGACTTGGAACCCGATGAGTGGATAAAAGATAGCGGATGCTCAAAACACATGACGTGAAACCAAAAGCTCTTTTTAACCTACAAGGCATACAATGGAGGTAACGTCATTTTTGGTAGCAATCTTCGCGGTAACATCATTGGCAAAGGTACGATCTCTAATGACTCTCTCAATAAAGATAATGTAGAAAATGTAGATAACTTAAGATATAACTTGCTAAGTGTAGGTAAAATATGTGATAATAAATGTAAAGTAACATTCTCTGAACATGATAGTGAAATCACTAATGACGGTAAGGTTATAGGTAGAGGTATTAGGAAGAAAGGCTTATATGTGATGAAATTAGGAAATAAGCCAAAAGATAAAATTGGTCTTTCAACGATTGATGAAAACTCCACTTTGTGGCATAGGAGATTAGGACACGCTAATATGTATCTCATCCAATCGTTATCCTTTAAGGAACTAGTTATAAACTTACCTAAGCTTAAGTTAGATTAACACTTTTGTGATGCTTGTAAATGGGAAAACAAGCTCACGCTAGTCACAAAGCTAAGAATATAGTCTCAACGACTAGATGCTTAGAACTTCCCCGTATGGATCTCTTTGGTCCATCCGCTGTATGGAGTTACAGAGGAAACCTCAACACCTTAGTAATAGTAGACGACTATTCTAGGTATACATAGATAATATTCCTTATAACTAAAAATGAAGCCTTTGATCAATTCAAAATATTTAGTAGGAAAATATAAAACCAACTATTCTAGGTACACTTGGACAAGATTCCTTAAAACTAAAAATGAAGCCTTCGAGCAATTTGAAATATTTAGTAGGAAAATTCAAAACCAATTAGGATGTTCTATAGTATCAATTAGGACCGACCACGGTAGGGAATTTGATAATGAAGTGCAATTTGGAGAGTTTTGTAATGCCAACGGTATTACACATAACTTCTTGGCTCTACGCACTCCACAATCAAAAGACGTGGTAGAAAGGAAAAATAGGACACTACAAGAAATGAGTAGAACAATGTTGAATGAATAATCGTTACCATAAAAGTTTTTGGTGTAACACCGTAGATACTTCAACCTATATCCTAAACCCAATTATAATTAGTGCCTTATTAGGAAAGCACCTTATGAACTCTTGAGAGGTAGGAAACCTACTCTTGATTACTTCAAAGTGTTTAGAAGCAAGTGCTTCATCTTAAACACTAAATATTACCTTATTAATTTTAACCCAAAGTCATACGAAGGTATCTTTATAGGTTACTCCCAAAATAGTAAAGCCTTCATCATCCTAAAAAAACACACCATGAAATCAAAGAATCACTCAACGTGACATTTGATGAAACTCATCCACCCTCTAAGACATCACCCTTCGTGGATGATAACTTAGATGAAGAAAAAGCAATTTAGGTTACCGAAAAGAAAAACATAGAAAAAGACATTGAGGATGAAACTTTAGAAATTGATGATGTAGTCAATATTAAGGAATCTAGGAACCATCCATTAGAAAATCTCATAGGAAACCTTAACCAAAGAACTCTTAGGTCTCAAGCGCAAAACCAAAGTAACTTCTTTTATTTTATATCAACTATAGATCCTAAGAATGTGAATGAAGCCTTAAAGGATGAAAGTTGGATAATCGCTATGCAAGAAGAATTAAATAAATTCGTTGCAAACGATGTTTGGGAGTTAGTACCACAACCTAAGAATATGACAATCATAGGAACTAAGTGGGTGTATAGAAATAAGTTAGACAATAACAGTGTTGTTTCTCGAAATAAGGCTAGGTTAGTCGCCTAAGGTTATAATCAACAAGAGGGCATCGATTATGATGAAACTTATGCCCCAGTTGCTAGATTAGAGTCTATTAGGATATTATTAGCCTATGCTCATGCCTTAGATTTTAAGTTACTTCAAATGGACGTAAAAAGTGCATTCCTGAACGGTTTCAACAATGGGGAGGTATACGTGGCACAACCCTCAAGATTCATTGACTTTGACAAACCGGATCATGTTTATAAACTCAAGAAAGCTTTGTATGGTCTTAAACAAGCTCCTAAATCTTGGTATGATAGATTAAAAGCTTTTCTTATTAAACATGAATATAACATGGAAATGGTAGATAACACGCTTTTTATAAAGAAGAAAAGTTCAAATCTTATCATCGTTCAAATATATGTCGATGACATTATATTTGGTTTGACTTGTCAAGACATGTGTGATGAATTTGCCAAAATCATGCATGGTGAATTCGAGATGAGTATGATGGGTGAACTTAACTTCTTCCTTAGATTACAAATAAAAAAATGGAAGATGGAATTTTCTTTAATTAATCTAAATATATTAAAGAAATGCTTAAGAAATTTGGCTTAGATGATTCTAAACCAATGAAAACCCCCATGTCCTCAGATACTAAACTCACGAAAGACGAAGAGTGTGAGTCGGTAGATAGTACTATGTGTTGAGGTATGATAGGTAGTTTATTATACCTAATAGCAAGTAGACCTGATATCATGTTTAGTGTCTGCCTTTGTGCACACTTCCAAGAGGATCCCAAAACCTCTCATCTTGAAGTGGTTAAGCGTATCTTCTGATACCTTAAAGGCACTACGCACTTAGGATTATGGTATCCTAAGGGGACCAACATAAAAACCGTAGTATATACATACTCTGATCATGCGGGAGATTATGTGGACCGAAAGATCACTAGCGGAATATGTATGTTCGTGGGATATTGTCTAACATCTTGGTTCACGAAGAAACAAAACGCTCTTGCTATATCTAGTAGGGGTGTGCACGGTTCGGTTTGGGTCGGTTTTTGGCTAAAACCGAAACCGAACCGAAATATTCAGTTTTTATAAAACCAAAAACCAAAACCGCTCGGTTTTTGGCGGTTCGGTTTTTTCGGTTTCTCGGTTTTTGCGGTTCGGTTTTTCGGTTTCAAACCGTTTAAATTTGGTTTTTGCTAATTTATATTAATAAACTTGTTTTACGTAGAAAATTGGTTATTTTTTTTTGTCAATATGAGCCTAATAATGTTTACACAAATTTTTACAATTATACACATATAAATGAGAGACACACACATGCATGTGAAAATACACATAGTATGATCATTGTCATTGTAACAACATATTGTCAAGTAAACACACGTACACGACAAACATATATATAAACATTAAGATAATATATATTATAATAATTTCATCCATAAAATAAATATATTTTTAAATTTTTTAGTTATCATTTATTTATTTATATTATATTAATTATATATTATTATAAAACTGGTTTGGTTCGGTTCGGTTCGGTTTTTACGGTTCGGTTTTTGAACAAAAACCGAAACCGAACCGAAATTTTTCGGTTTTTGAAAAATTAAAAACCGAACCATCGGTTTCTAGTTTCGGTCGGTTTTTTCGGTTCGGTTTTTTCGGTTTTCGGTTCGGTTTCGGTTTTTTCGGTTTCTTCTGCTCACCCCTACTACGTTAGCACTTTCTTTGTAATAATGTCCAGAAATGGCATATCTTTATCGAAAAAGTACCGTCCGTCGATAATATCGCCGACATTTCACTAAACCACTTAAACGTGAATTGTTTAACTATATACGTCTTGGTTTAGGAATAATGGAACACATTCCATAAATCGTCCTCATTTTCTTCTGTCTCGATTCTAGTCTGTGTTCCACTCCGTGTCATGACAACTTAAAAATTTGTTCGAAGTACTTTAAGCATTTTTAATTCGCGAAATGCAAATTAAAACGTCACTCCTTCATTAAATTTTTAGTCAAAAATCAAGTCCAAAACACCTCTACTGGAGGCGGCCCCCATATCGTGGGCGTCCCCCTGATTAAAGTGGGATATTGTCTAACATCTTGGTTCACGAAGAAACAAAACGCTCTTGCTATATCTAGGACCGAAGCCGATTACGTAAACGCCGGAATGACATGTCAACAAGCACTATGGATGAAACAAGCTTTCATCGACTACAATATTCGACTTGACAATGTCCCGGTCATGTGAGACAATAAAGGCGCAATTGACCTTAGCAAAAAACCCGGTGCAACACTCGCGTACTAAACACATTGAAATTCGTTGCCACTTTCTTCGAGACAATGTCCAAAAAGGACATATCTCAATAAAAATGTCCGTTATGCTCGAATATTCGTCTGACATTCTCACTATACCCGATAAACGTGAATCGTTCAACTATCTACATTTTGGTTTAGGAATGATGGAGCACATTCCATAAATCGTTCTTTTTTGCTTCTAGTCTTGGCTCTAGTTCATGTTCCACTCCGTGTCGTGACAACTTAAATTACTTTATCCGAAGAATTTTAAGAATTTTTAATTCGCGAAATGCAAATTGCAACGTCACTCCTTATGTAAAAAATTTGTCAAAATTCAAGTCTAACACCCTCTGCTGAGGGCGGCCCCTATATCTAGGGCGGTGCCCTAATTTAATTAGGCGACCTCCATATCGATATGGGACCGCCACCAGACAAAACATATGTCTGTCATCCCATTTTTGTTAAAAACAAACACCCCCTTCTCTCTAAGTACAGCGACAAAAACACACATAAAACCATCAAAACTTAAAATCAACCATTAAAACTCAAATTGAAGATCAAATCAACACCAATAATCAATCTTAACATCATAAAGATCATCAATTGTAAGTCATTTCATCTATTTTCTTTCCAATTCATATCTAGGGTCCATGTTGAACAAAAAATCAAAATTAGGGATTTTTTTCCTTTTTCTTTTGATTATGTGCAATTAGAACCATAATAACATAATGTATAACTAATATTCTTCTCGTAGACATAGGATTTTTATAATTGAGTGTGTTTGTTAAAAAATTTGGTATGAACAAAACCCCTAATTTCTTTCAAATTACTCACGTTAGGAACACCATAAAAAAGTTTTAATGCATTGTTAATACACTCTAAAAATGTTTTTGCATTCATGCATAATGATCTCATGAACATCATTCAAAATATTTAATCAATGAATATTTTCAACATGTTTGGATGAGCAAAATTAAATTAAGGACTGTTTGGGTTAACTCATAGGTTTTTGTTTTAGAATTAAGCTAACTGCAACTCCACATTTGTTACATATAGGCACACACTAGGCACAAATTCTTATTAATAATACGAGTTCACAATAATAAAATACAGTATTATTATTTTTAGGTAACAATGCCTCGCAAAACTGCCAAAGACCATCAGAATACTAAAAGTTATATTCCCAAAATCTCTAATGAATACACCTTACCTTTAAAACGTAATTTTGAATTCCTTGAAAATTGTTGCATTCATGAGGGTTGGGTGGTTTATCTGGATTTTGATGACTTAGTCTATGTTAGATCCATCTTTAAGCATATTGGGTTTGATTGTCTTCTCGACATTAATGAGCAAATTGTTCCCCGTTTCATTCTTGAGTTCTATAGTCAATATCGGGTCAACTACAATCTTGAAGGTCAAATGTTAATCGAGTTTGTCATCCAAGATCAATTATTTTCTTATACTCTCGAAGAATTTGGTCAAATACTTGGTATTCCTTTTAGTGGTCAATGTTCTTTTTCCGACAAGTGGTCTCTTGACGACTTGTAATTTAGCGTCCCAACGGGTGGCCCTTATCAAACTAACCCTCCTTCTTCTAATGAAATCAAACTATACGTTCAAAAGGAACGGGAGGGTCATGTCACTCGTATCCGTCATGATAAAGTCATTGATGTTGAAGATAATCAAAATCTTAACTAAAGAAATCGTCACAATTATGAAGACATGGGTCGACATAATTTGTGAAAATGTTTTTTATCTTGGGGGTAACCGGGATCATGTCCCGGCATGTCTTTGTTACATGCTTTATTGTATCGCTAGGTCCGAGAGATATAATCTTGCATTTTTTATTGCAAAACGAATGGGGTTTGTCACCAAACAACCTCGGTTAATTCTACCATATGGTATGTTATTAACTTGATTGTTTAACCATGTCTTGTTTGAAAGTCTTGAGTTATCAAATGATAATTACATCTTGTATGATCGTGTCATGTATCCTCTTACCGCTCAACAAGAGTGAAAGACTCAAAAGGATTATGGCACGAAAAGAGGTCGTTCCTCTACTTCTTCTTCATCCGCCTTTGGTCAACCATCCTCCTCTCATCTCAACGATGATGATAATGATGGAAATGACGAAGGGACCTCGCGTGCAAGCACTCCTTCCCCTACTCGTTTTGTCACTTCATTATCGAATGACATTCCTCAAATCTTTTCAAACCCGCCTAATGTTGACCCAAACATAGAAGCCTTTTATTCTCGCCAAATCAAAATCCTAAATCGTCAAGTCCAATTGCGAGATGAGCAACGTGGTGGAATAAGGACAATCAGGAAGGGCATCAAAAACTTATGGAAGAGAAGAAGAAGTAAATAATGTGGAACATTGCTAAAAACATTTTGATTATGATTAATACTTATTTATATTTGTTGGCACTAGTTTCTTATTACTTATTATTTATGCTTTCGTACTTAAACTAATGTCTTATGTGGTAGGATTTTTAGTACTTAGTTTGGGAAATGTAACTTGCCTTGGATGATTGTTCCATTTTATCATTCTAAACTTATTTGCATGCACCTTGCTACACTATTATTATATTTATGATATTATGCATGCTTATTTATTTCTTAGTTACATCCCTATAATTGCTTCCCAAATATAATTTAGATTAGCTAGCCTATGAATTTGAAATTTTGGAAGTATTTGTTGATTCTTGAGGCAATAGATTTAGATGAAAAAGGGAAATCTTAAGATAATTCTTTCTGCACAGGTTTAAAATTCTGGAAAAACTAGGAAAAATTTTCGTTCCTCCAAAAAACAACCCCCTTAAATAGTAGGCGGCCCCCATATATATATATATAGGACCGCCCCCTTATTTAAAGGACCGCCATCAAAGGTCACAAGATTTTTCACTGTGTTTCTCCTAATAATTTGTAAAGTTGACTATCTCCCTTTTTAGGCCCAGCTAACTTTCTGCATTTTGCTAAACCATTCTTGGAATTTATTTTCTCTATTCTCATGCTTTACCTCATTAATCACACTCATCCTAGTTAAATAATCACATCCACTATTCTCTTCTTCATCTTCACCATCATCTTCTTCATTTTTCTTCTATTTCCATGGCTTCTACCCAATCTTCTTCCTCTAATCCCTCTAAGAAAATCAAACTCACCATCATTCCACCTAGAAAACTCTTTGTTGATTTAACAAGTGAAGATGATGACACAACCACACCTTCTCCTATAACAAAATCCTTATCTCCATCTCCACCAAATGCACCATTAAAAACTCCATCAACCAAAGATACATCATCTACCTTTGGCACTACTTCTTCCTCATTTGAGTCAAAACCTCCTCTAGTATGAATTTAATATTATTAGGAATGAACTTACATTAATATTATGGGTGTTTTTCATGAATTATTTAGATGGTTATTTCTTCTCTATCTCTATTATTAGCCTTGTATATATTTGACGAGATATTGCTACTTGTTAGAAATGTTTCTTGCACTTGTATTTCTAACTCGGTTTTTGTAGCAAAATCCCATAAGCTCGATCCCTTGTTGCCCAAACGAGGGGGGTATACATCAAGGAGGAGTCCTTGCATCGTTAATTTCTTTCATCTCTACTCGATGTCCAACCTTTTGGATTTGAAAAAAGGGAAGAAATGGATCATAACTCATTAATAACTTGCAAAAATTTATTTTTGTCTAAAATGAGTTCATATTTTGTCATAATCAAAAAGGGGGAGATTGTTAATACAAATAATGCCTAAAAATGTTATTTATATTTTTTTGACTCCTCTACGTTTGGAAGTTGTGATCTATGATTAGTGTCTATAAGAGGGTTTATATCTGGGTAATCTGGTCTCATGGGGGGACTGGGTTATGGGAATGAAAAAAGGTCTTTGTTAGTAATGATGATGGGACTGGTATTTTCCCTAATAGTCTAATTGGTTTTTGCGGATTTATGTGGATAGTTATGGGTTTTAAATGAATGGCCTGTACTGGATTTTGTAATTACTACTTATGGGGTTCCTTTTGTATCACTCTTAATAAGTTCCTGAAAGTGTGGTAAGTTAAGTGGTGGTATAAGGGTTTATTCTGTGAGTATAGTTAATGTCCTAGGTGGTTTCCCATGTTAGGTGATATGGTTTTTAATGATTAAGTACTCTAGCAGGGTCATGTTTAGGGTTGTATTGGTTTTCACTAAATGCAGGGGTTTGTTTTGCCTTGCTTTATATTGCTTCTATCAGAAGGGACGGTGTGCTTAAGTTATTCTTGAAAGATTCTGGTGTAGAGTTCAGATTGCTTTGTGGATAGTTGTTCAGCTGAGTATGATCAAAACTTGTACCAAGGACTGCTGCTATGATTTTGGTTCTTATTGTGGCTGGGCTTGGAGCTTTTCAAGATTTAGTATAATCAAGTTTTTTGCATAGGGCTGCTGTTATGGTTTAAGTATAGAGTTTTGGAGATCTTTAGGTAGGAGTTGTTCTCTTTTTTCCTTACTTAAGGTTTTTCCTATTGGCTACTTGGGTAAGGTTTTTTTAATGAGGCAATCCTACTCATTTAGCTTGTTGGGCTTTCCCTTGCTGTTAATGGATAGATATCTGTTTTTGCCTGCTGTTGAGATTAGTGTATGGTGATAGTTCAAGGTCTGATGCTTGGTCCCAATAGATTATGATGATTCAGAGTATGCTTGTTTCTTCAGTTGGTATTTCCAATATTGTTATCTATTGTTTGTTATTTGAGCTTGGGGATTGTCCAATGCCATCTTTTTGTTATTGCCAAAGTTGATGTATTTAGGGATGTGTCCTAAATATTTTGTATCTCTTTGGTGTTTGTACTCTCTTGCCTTTTTTGGCCTCTTCACTACTACACAACAGGGAAAATGCTACGAAAATTTGTAACGAAATTTTTCCGTAGCAAATATGCAACGGGCTTGTAATAGATTTGTAACGGATTACCAAGGACACAAAAACTCGTTGCAAATCCGTTGCAAAAATTAAATTAATTTCTTTTAAACTTAATTTTAAATATTCCACTGCAAATCCGTTAAGTTTATTTGAAATTTGTAATGGATTTGCAACGGAGTATTAAAAATATATATAAAAGAAATTATTATTGACTTCCATTGCAAAATCGTTACAAAATTTCAATTAATTATTATGGATTTGCAACGGATTAAATATAATAATTTAATTATAATTTAACTTTTGTTTATTTTTAATAATCCGTTGCAAATCCATTGCAAAATCTTTAAGAATTTGAAACAAAATATTCAAAATAAATATAAAAGAATATATTATTTGTTTCCGTTGCAAAATAGTTGCAATTTTTTGTATAATTTTTATAGTTTTGGAAAGAAACATGATCTTAGTTTAAATTTTATTTTATTTAATAATTATTTATTCTAATCTACTTGCAATTTTAAATTGATTGCTACAGATTTTCAATGGTAACCAATAAAATTTGTTTTCTTTACTTGTTTTATTTTGTTGATATTTTCTTCGTAAATTTTGAAATAATAGCTACAATTATTTAACATATACTATTATTATTTTCGTTTTATAATTCAACTGAAATTTTCTAAAATAATTTGCTATGGATTTGCAACGGATTTTTAAAGTTTAATAATTTCTAACTATTTAGTGTCAATCCGTATAGTATTCTATTATGTTGAAGTGAGTTGTACTGTTTTTTATGTGTTGCAATGAGTTTGTGTTATGAATTCGTTAGTTGTTGAAGTGAGCTTTCTATATAATGCTGGTACTCGATTATTAAATGAGCTCAAATTTAGGATCGAGCTCGTTTAAGCTTTTTACAGATTTGATCTCAAGCTTTTTAGTAATGGCTCGGCTCGTTTCCACTTTTGGTGAAAACCATCTATACTACATTATAAAGCATTTGGGACTATTCTTTAATTAAAAACTCTGAATTTTTAGACATTTACACTTACTTGTTATGAAAATATTATCTTTTAATCTATACTATTAAGATAAGGATATGTAATCTTGATCATCCATCTTATTAAAAAATCACCTATATTTTTAAATTGAAATATCTTTTTATCTATCTATTTTTTTATGATCTAATTTCATCATATTTTTTAAAATTTTATGCTCTTTAATTCAACATACATTTTTATATATTTTTATGAATTTTTAGTTTTTTTTTTCATTTTTATATATCTTAGATGAAAAAAAAATTAACATCCCACTAATAATTCATTCTCCCGCTTACAATAATTCATTCTCCCGCTTCCATTTACCACCCAAATTTCACTAATTTCCAAATAGAAGGATAAGATCTCACTTCACTTTCCATCCACTTATTTCTCACACAGATCTCACATTACCTCACCACCAATCTATCTTTCACCACCTCTCGACACCACCACCACACCCCTCGCTCATCACTGCTACTCTCACACCTTCTGCTAAGTGACAAAACATCACCCGAAACAACCACTGTCGTGAGCGGGAACACCACTCATCCTCTTTGTTGGGTAAAATTCTTATTTATTTGTACTTATGTATATATGTGTTAATAAGCTATTTTTTGGATTTAAGTTATTCTGATTTGGGGTAAACTTATAGGTGGCTGATTTCACTATGTATAATTGATTGTATGGTTTTTTTGATGTTTTTGGTTCTAATTGTGAGGTATTCTTATATAGGGTCTAAGTAAGTTTGACTACATGTGGTTAATCTTGACTGTGTTTAGATGATTTTAGTTATAGATTTTGATTATAAAACCTAACATTGAGTTAGGCGGTGTTTGTTTTGGCTTATATAGTCGGCTTATGGCTTATTTGGTTTTCGCCTTATGTTTCATAAGCTCATTTTTTATGGCGTATTTTGAAACTTTTCATTATAATGTTGCTACTAACACGTATTAATAAACAATATTGAACATACCAATACACGTTGGAAGCCATAGTATGAACCAATTGATTGTGTACATCTCAACACTTGTTCCTCGGTTGGACCGAGTGTTATTTCTGAATGTTGAAATGCATGGTCTGCAATTTCCTTTGGTCTGATTATATATACTTCTAATTCTGATTATATGGTCTGCAATCATGGACTTGTGTATGGAGTGTATTGATCCAAAAAGTGTTTTCAAGTATACAAAAATAGGAAGTTCTTTCTATTGGTAACTAGGAAAGCCGTATGTTACGCTCAATGGACCAAAACAACATTCTTATAATTTTTTAGTTTTTCCTGCATTTTTTTAACTGAAGGCTTGTTTACTTATGTTATATTTATGCTCGTTAGATACATCTCTTCAGTAGGTTTATAGAAAATCTATAACTCCATTCAATTCATGATTAATAAAATAAAATAGCAAATTCCTGAATGTTGAAATGCTTATTGGTGATTGTTTGTGTAATACTAGTCAAAGACCCCATGACTATGCTACTAATACAAATACTATTATAATCATCATTCATTACTAATAAAAGGCTAAATTAAATTAAGAACACTTGTACAAAAATGAACAAGTTAAAGGGCTCAAAATGGTTGTAAGTCAGTATTATACCACATTCATTATGCATATATCTTATGCATTTTATAGAATGAATTAGACTATTATTTACAGGATCTAATTTATGTAAGTAACTTTGGCACAATGCTTGCTTGGAAATTATTTTGGATGGAAAGTGCTTCCGCTCAACATGACCCATTTTAACCTGCAATGAAATAGCATGTATTGACCTGTTACCGAACCCACCCATTACCTATATCTACAAAATTCTACATATTGAAAATGTGAAGTGAACTTGATAATGTGATAATATGAGCTAAGTTGAAGCAAGTATAATTACACCTCTTGTTATCACTACACCACAAGTGGTAAATTTTTAGTTTAATTGTGTTGCCTTTCTTATTGGTTCAAGTAATTTTTTAGGTTGAAGTGCTAGAAAAATCCATGAAGGACTTGGAGCAAGAGAGAGAGAATGACAAAGAGCTTTTCGAGGAAACTATAGGACAAGAAAGAAAGCATAACGAAGAAAAATTTAAGACATTTAAGAAAGAAACAAATGACAAGCTCGTCGAGGCGTTGACACAAGTGAAAGAGCAACCTCCTACTCCTCATTCCGTATAAACAATTGTTGATTAAGGTACACTTCATGTTTCATACACATTTTGTTTTGAAGTAGTACGTCGGATTTGGTAAAACTTGGTAGATTGTACACATTTTGTTATGATGTGGTGCATTCTCTAGGATTTAGTTTCTTACACTTCGTGTATACTTTTGGTGTAGAAGCGACACGTTTGGTATGATTTGACTCACATATTCATATGACATTTGGATGTTCGTCTAATTATTAACTTGAGTTTCAATTATGCGTTCGGAATTATTTAGTTTTAGATATTTGTATATTACGAAAAAAATAACTAAATGCTATTTTTTTCTTCTAAAAGTGAAGTTTTTTGTAACGGAATTGCAACGAAGTCATTTCGGTTACACTCTGCTCAAAACTCTCGTTGCAATTACGTAGAAAATTTATTCCGTTGCAATCTCGTACCCGATATTATCCGTTGAAATTTTCTTGCAATATCTACCCTAACAAAATCGTAAAAAATCTGTTGGAATACGATCCGTTGCAAAATCGGTTGCTAATTTAGAACGGATTTTTCTTTGTTGGAAAACCGTTGAATTTTTTTTGACCCCGTTAGAAATCCGTTGCAATTTAAATTTCCATGGAGCATTAACGCTACGGTACGAATCTGTTGAAAATCCGTTGCAAATGGCCATTTGCAACGGAATTGCAACAGATTCCTACCGTAGCATTAGCCCACTTGTGTTGTTTTCTTAATAAATTTACCTTTAAGAAAAAAATGTTTACGTGTTATTAATTGTAAATTTCCATTTCGACATAAATCACTTACGGTATGAATAAACAAATCATTAGACATGATTAGTGATCAAGAAAATATTTTCTTAACCATTACATTTCTACAAAAGCACTTTACTAAAATAAAAAATATAGAAAATATTTTTTAATATAAGAGAAATGCTTTATTTAATTATAAAAATTCAAATATGGTTTCCCTCCAAAATGGAAGGTTCCACACCAGATTTAACCTTCCCACTAAAAGACAAAAAGGGGAGCGTCTATCTAGGGGCGGCCCCTTGATAGGCAGGACGGCCCCCAGATATATCTAGGACCGCCGGGACCGCCCACAGGAGACATTGGTTTTTTCTGGCTATAAATATTGCACTATTTCCTACAGATTTTAAGACCTCTTAGCACGAATTTTTCAGATCTCTTTCTCTCTCTAAAACCTTCTTTCTCTCTCTAAATCTTTTGATCACGAACATAGTTTAATCCTCTTTCAAGTGATCTAATCTCATCTTCTACCTTCTTCTTTCCTTCCTCTATCTAGTGCAAGAGAAGAACACTCGTATTCGTTAAGAAACGAAGTGTTATAGATTAGTGTTTTCTTCTATCTTCTTCTAAGATTCAAACATCTATTTTCTTGATCTTGTGTTTATATGTAATATCAGATAGTGTATAAATCCGATTGTGTTGATCATGTGTCGGTTAGTATTTTAGTCTGTAAAATACATTGGTGAAGTGGTAGATTGGTTCTAGCTAAGATTAGGACTTGACATTTAGCTTAGTGTCGGAAAACAACGTAAGCGACGTGTAAACGGTTTTCTCCGCCTAAAGGGGGCTTGTTGACATAGTGAAATCTTAAGTCGGATACTCTGGGAGTGGAGTAGAGCGAAGAAGAGCTTCGTTGCTAAACCACTATGAATCTTGGTGTTGTGCTTTGATCGTTCTTTCTCTTATCTCTTTTATTGTGTTTTGTATATACATTGTAATTGTGAGTAGATAGATATATTATTGTTTCATATTGTTGGTTGATTGAAACATACAAATCGAATCAAATTAAGTTTTGAAGCAAACTTTTAAAACACCAATTAACCAGTAAACTATTCAACCCTCCTTCCAGTTTCCATACACGATAATATAGCCGTCTCGTCCGAGAAACTATGGACTTAACTTTCCATACACTATGGAAGTTAAAGATTATCAATGTTGACACAATACATCGACCATAATTCTGAGATATTATACTTAGCAACACTTTGTAATTGTATAATAGATTATTTGTTCAATATGTGTAAAATATCCAAGAAGTATTAAAATACACATCGAAGTAGGTTTGATAACTTAGACCACTCATCCGAGATCCTATGTATTTTCCTTATAACGCAACAAAAATAAAGTTTTCAATTTTGAAAATCCAAAACGGTGATTAAGGATCTCTACACAACTATCTACAATGGAAGTATCATGCATGGCTAGACAAATCATGGTGCATGCATTGATAATTGTAGGAACAAATGTGTGTAACTTAATTACCAAATCCTAACTAAATCTCAACTAAGTCACAACAATCAACTAGGAATAATTGTCTTCCCAACACCCTTTAGTTCTACTCAGATAACCATACATACCACAAACACAAGGACTCATTGTACATTGTGTGAGTAGTCTTAGTTTCTTGTGCACTCACATTGTGATGACATCAAATAACATCACTTTTATAGCATCATTTATCCCATGTAAATAACCCATTTTGTATAATTATTGCAAAGAATTGTTACTTAATCATTTGTATTTGAGAATTGCAGTAATAATGGAGTACTTGGTGAAGATTGGAAACGCATTTCGGAGCTTAAACGAAGAAATATGAAGACACTGACTTTGAAATCATATACGCTGTATCCATCAAGGAAGATATGGCATATCCATGCCTGCACTTCACAAGAAACCACAAAGATCAAAGACCTATACGCCGTATCCAGGAGCCTCTATACGCCGTATCTAAGCTTTATTATACATGATGATTCTAAAAGATATCAAACATGCTCCTTACTCTAAGAAATCCCTAATACGTTGTATCCCACATCGCCAGATATGGCTTATTGACCCTTTTCAGGCTCTATAGATACAAAACCCTAAACTCAGTTGTAGACATGCTTTTTACCACCAAGTTTGATTTTTAGAAGATCTATAAAGCCGTGAAGGACCTGTAAAGTGGTCCAATTGATGGGAAAACTCTTGTAATCTCTACACTCCACTATACGCGTTCGGTTAGCATTACGTTTAATCGTTCATCTATGATTTCGTGTATTATTACAATGACTATCGGCTAATACCTTTAGGTATTAGCCATGTTTATGATAATATAATGTTTTGATTTGTCTCTATATCGATTGTTCCTTATTTGTTGCATGCTGATTATGTTTATCACTTCATACCCGTTTATGTGCTTAATTATGTGTTTTACCTATCATTCAACTAGGTCTAGTCCTACATATTTAATATGCTGCAACTTCAGGGTTGTTTGGGTGTAGGCTAAGAGTCCGGGATAGAAACATATAACGCTTATTCATATAGCTAGAATAATAGGATCACCAATAGAAAGCCATGTTTCGATCTATGGTTAAGTGGGTAGGTAGACTAAGCCGGTGACTTAGGATTACACATAACGTCCTGTTTCCATAGGTAGTTAAGTGGGTGTGGACTACTGGTATATGAATTTCCATTAAACAGTAAGTTGGTAAAGCCTCTATGAGCTATGATTCAATATAACCACAAACATAGTTTCCTAGATAGATTATAATCAACGGTGTGAGCTTTATGTGGGTTTAGGTTAATTGTGACAGGATTAACTAGCGACAAACCTCGAATCTAGGGAGAAGATCTACATAAATTTAGAATGATATACCACCAACAAATTAATACAATCATTGCACGTAAAGACAATCAAGACATATTATTAGATTAAACTGGCTAATACATTTTCCTCACATTTGACCGCTTCCCAATCTTTTATTAATCACTTGTGTGCGTTATTTGTCATCACCTTAGGATAATTAGAACTAAACTTGTGCCAGTCTCTTAGGCTGAAACCCCCCCCCCCTTTGTTTTAGTTTAATTTTAATTAGATTTAATTAGAATAATTAGGTTCGATTAGTATTAAAACTAGATAAATAAAATACAAGTAGAATTAAGAGTTAACTTCCACTCTTAGTGATCGACACCCTACTTACCAACGAAGCTACATCTGACCGGGTACACTGCCCGTTAAAGTGTTGATTTAGGTAATGTCGGCAAAATATAAATTTAAAACTTGAAATCATAAATTACAACCTCACAACGACACATTAAGTTTTTAGCTCCGTTGCCAGGGAGTGTGATTGTTTAATTTCTTGTTTTTATTGGTATTTTTAGTATAAATTTAGTTTTGTTTTTCTACTGTCTGTTGTTATTTTCTCAATCGAATATTGAATACGGCGTATCTATTTTTCTTTTGAATACGACGTATTTAACATCAAAACCTCGATACGGTGTATCCAGTTTAGTGAATACAGTGTATCGATTGTCTGATACAGTAGCAGTTTTAGTTAGCTTTCTGGTTTAATTTTCTAGAATAGTTTTACTTCGAGTTATGTCTTTTTTTCATGTACCATTTTCAGGGTGCCTCATTACCCGTTCAATTACCCTACAAGAAGGTTGACTATTGAAGAAATATTGGATATATTCATTGATGAAGGAAAACATAAACACGAGGAGATGAAAATATTTATTAAAGAGTTTAGAACCACCAACAAGCTTTTGTTAAAAGAACGAAGCAACTTATTGAGTGAGCTGAAGATTGAGGTAAACGAATTGTTAAAGGTTATGAGTAATGTTTTGATTCAAAAAACAAAGCCAAAGGAGTGACAACTAGGGGAGGAAAGATGAAGTCTGAAGCCATCAATAATAAAGAAATTAATGAAACTAGAATCAACAAGAACGAACCACCTAGATTTAAACAGGATGTGCAGGAAAAGCCGCATGATGATGGTGTGGAAAATAAATCTTCAAGTATCTGTGAAATGACTACTCAACCATTGGTAAACCCACAACAATCATCTATTCCTTTCCCAAACCGGGTAAGAAAAGAAAAAGAAGAAGCATCGCAACAAAATTTTTTGGAGAATCTGAAACAACTCGATAGTAATATTCCATTTATCGAAGCCCTAGTGCAAATACCAAAATACGCTAGATATCTGAAGAGTTTACTGGCGAATAAATCCAGACTTAAAGAAGCTTGTACGGAGACAATGAACGAAAGGTGCTCAGCTGTCTTGCTCAACAAACTGCCATTAAAAGAAAAAGACCCCAGAAGTTTCACTATCCCTTTTTAAGTGTTGGAGAAACATAAGGAAGTAGAAGACTTGGCCGCAGATCACTTATCTGGGTTTGAGAATCTGCATATGGAAGTATTAACTGAGAAGGAAATTGCTGATGAATTCCCCGACGAGTTTCACTATCCCTTGTCAAGTGTTGGAGAAACATAAGGAAGCAGAAGACTTGGCCGCAGATCACTTATCTTGGTTTGAGAATCTGCATATGGAAGTATTAACTGAGAAGGAAATTTCTGATGAATTCCCCGACGAGCATTTAATAGTGCTGAGATCCAGGTTTAAAGACAATGAGCCATGGTATGCGGATTTTGTTAATTATATTATTAGAAAGGTTGTTCTCCTAAATTGGACCTTCGAAAAAAGAAAGAGGTTTTTCTCGCATGTCAAGCCTTACTTCTGAGAAGAACCTTATGCATTTAAACTATGCGCGGATAATATAATTAGAAGATGTGTGGCTGGAAGTAAAACACTCAAAATTCTGGCACATTGTCATTCGGGACCTACTAGGGGCATCATAGTGATAACATTACCGTAAAGAAGGTTTACGAGTCCGGATTTTATTGGCCTAGTGTCTTTAAGGATGCTAATGAGTACGTAAGACAATGTGATGCATGTCAAAGAGCGGGGAACATATCTTCAAGGAACGAAACGCCTCAAACTAACATTCAAGTATGCGAAATCTTTAATGTTTGGGGATTAGATTCTATGGGACCATTTCCCCAATCTAGAGGTAACAGATACATATTAGTAGTTGTAGATTATGTGTCCAAATGGGTAGAAGCTCAAGCATTACCTACAAATGATGCGCGTGTAGTAGTTAAGTTTTTAAGTGTCACACCCCTAGACGGGGCCTGGACGGAATACGTGTCCGAGGGCGTGACGTCATGATACACATCACACAAATCACGAGAGAACGACCACTAATGGACGTTTTGAAAATCATAACTCGTTGCATTATTTAAAAATAGATATGTTTTATAAGATTTAAAAGAAATTAAACATTTTCAGAAGCATAAGAAAAATGTAGCAGAAGCATAATTAAGTTTTAAAAAGTCAACGAGAATGAATGAGAAATAAAATCTTAATAATGGTATCATATTGCACGTAGACTCCACATAGCACGTCAAGAAATCCAAAGCTAATCACCTAAGAAAACCATGCTAAAAGCTGTCATCATAAAGTTGGTGAATTCATAGGTTTAAGTAAAACATTTATGAGGATCAAAAAGGGTAAGTTAATAATGCCTTAATCGCAGATTCATAAAAAGTGTTTAGTAATCATAAATGTTCAACCAAAGTAGTATGGACCACAAGTTATAAAACGTATGTGATAGTTATAACAGATACAACTTCACATAAAAGGTATTTATGTTGCGCTAAGCTCATGACACCGAAGCTAATAACGAAAGTAGCATATAACATGCCAAGTAATTGCTTGCCATTACAGGTGTTTGACCAAAGACCACCTAACTAGATTCGACGTGACATATATCCGTTTGTTCTTGGCAAACTCGAACAATAATTGCTTCTTACCCGGATAGGGATAATTAGTCCCAATAGATATATTCATTCACTCGCGCTCACTTAACCAACAGGATGGTTACAGTAATTAACGGTTCATGATATTTAAATAAATAGTGGTCTAAACGCTACTTAGGCAACACGTAAATAGGGAGAGTAAATCAAGATACTTGTGTCCATAGTAAAAACAACCAACGTTTTCATAAAAGCTTAAAGTACTTAAATCCATAAGTAAAAACGGGTGTGATATCAATCATGTAACAAGTTTGAAATCAACGTATACGAGTTTGAAATTCAGTAGTGTAAACAAGTTTGTAAACTAGCATGTTCTTCACCCCAAAAGTTATAAAGAATTCATTCATAACGAGTAAAAAGTGAGGCTATAAACTCACCTCGAAGTTGCAGAACAATTAGCAGAAATGTAAATAATAAGAACAA
>BQNB010000722.1:21001-32867 GCA_026074375.1 Tanacetum coccineum | reverse complement strand
GTACTGAAACAACGAACGTATACATGTCGGAACAATTTGGATGTTGCGGGTTGAACATCTACATGGGCACATTTAGTGCATTAAATTGCATACATATATGTCGAGCTTCGGTGTCATGAGCTTAGTGCACTTCGTAATTACTTTTAAGATATTGTATGTGTTACATGTCTTACATTGGAAATCTTGTGGTCCTATTTTATACATTTACTAAACCTGTGAATTCACCAACTTTATGTTGACGTTTTAAAGCATGTTTTTCTCAGGTCAATAAGGTACGAGAAACAAGGATACATTGGTGGTCACCATTTTGGAGTCATTACTATAAAGATTTGGATGCATTACATTTTGGGAATATTTGTTATGTCTTAAAATCTTTACTTTTCATGGATGAACTATTTAAGCTTCGGCTATTGTAACAAACAAGTCTATTTAATCCAATGTATCAATTTTAAACGACTCATATAGAGGTCGTTCTCATATCTTGTGCTATTGATCTATGAAGTAACACTCTCCAACCCATATTCCGCTGCGACCCATTTTGGGGGTGTTACAGATTGGCATCAAGAGCCTAGGTTATAGAGAACCAGGTCAAATGTTTTTACTTGGACTATAACCATTTTCAAACATTGCATCATACAAAAGTTTTTCACGGGACACATACACTATTGAGTTGCATTAGTTGGTTATGCTATATGTTTTCATGATCTGTATACATGTTTATATTATACTACATATATACTATGCTGGTCTTATATAATATACTTATATAAGTTTATTTATCTTTCTGCAGTCATGTCTTCTGCATCATCCGTTGTCACCTATACCTCTGTGTACACTGACTCCGAATCAGGGAGAGTCTTTTGAGGAGCCAATGAGGAGATACCCAATGGAGGTTCTCCATGAGTCATCGTATACGGATACGATGGACTTCCCATGCAGCCAGTAGACCCACCATCCCCTGACTATGTGCCTGGACCTGAGCACCCATCATCTCCTGACTATGTGCCCGGTCCTGAGCACCCACCATCACCCATCGAGATACCATATGTACCCGAGCTTGAGTACCCTGAGTACTTAGTACCTTCGGAGGATGAGGCACCCATAGAGGACCAGCCTCTACCCGCTGATGCCTCACCCGTAGCCCTATCACCGGGCTATGTGCCTGATTCTGATCCAGAGGAGGATCCGGAGGAGGACTCCGAGGAGCATGCTGACTACCCTGCTGACGGAGGGGATGGAGATGATGAGCCCTCCGATGATGACAGTGATGATGATACTGATGATGATGAGGAGGAGCCTTTTGAGGACGAGGAGGATGGCAAGGAGGAGGAGGAGCACCCAGCTCCGGCCAACTCTTCTACTATACCTGTTGTTGACCCTGTTCCCTCAGCTGGGGATACAGAGGCATTTGAGATTGATGAGTCTGCACCTATACCTAGACCACCTTAGATTAGGATCCCTTTTGCCCAGACACGTCTCCGTAGGGCACGGAAGACTGTCAGACCTGAGCCATCAATGTCAGCATCCATGGAGGCACGCATTGCTGAGTATGCTGCCGCACCTACACCACCACTACCTGTTGCATCTCCACCATTACCCCTACCATCACCACTTACTACTAGCCCTACTGATGCAGGGGCACCATTAGGCTATAGGGCAGCCGGGATTCGGATGAGAGCTGCAGCTGCATCACTACCCTTATCTCTTCCATCTACTTCCTACAGGACTGATGTTCCTGAGGCTGAGATGCCGCCTCGGAAGAGAGCTTGTCTTACTTGCAAAGTCTTGTTCCAATCACAATCGAGAGTAGGAGGTTTTGCTAGTTTTTGAAACCAATCAAGAAGCTGAGAGGTATCTTCATCAGGTTGATCTTCAGTAACTCCTGTTTTGAACCCCTGATGTGCGGGTTCTTCTAAATCTTTGGCAGTTTGCATTGGCTCCTCTGTTTGATGAGATTTGTGATGAGTTTTGGACCCTTCAGTTGTCTTGCCAGTTGTCTTGGAGGTATTTTCCTTTGGTGCACTTATTGACTCTAGTTCTTTTCCTACTCTTTTTCTCTTGGACCCCCGGTTTGATCCAGCGGAGGGTTCTTCATCTTTATCCTCTTTATCTCGACATCTTTTAAACGAAACAGTTTCTCCATATGTCTCAAGTATAAGTTTGTCACTTTCGTAAGCGTCAACCAATGCTTTGTAGAGGTTCTTTTGTTCATCAGATCTGTGGAATGACTTATTGCTCTCCATCTTATCTATGAGAATCTTTTTCAGTTCTAGTTCAGATAGGTTGGCGGCTATGACATGAGATGTCTTAGATTCATTAGATGAACGAGTTAGAACCTCTGCTTCGAGTTGTTCATTTACAGTCTTCTTAATTTTACTTTTGTTTTATCTTTTTAGCTATCATTGTATGGCGTGTTAAGTATTATGGTGATCCCATGCGAACTACCGCTTAGTCATATTTTCACTTTTTGTTCTCATTGTATGAACATGGTTGTATCAGGGCCATCATGTATGATTATCGATGTTGTTGTGTATGAATGTTGATTTATTTATGTCATTGTTGATTTCACTTTCAGTTGTATATTTCACTGTGGATGGTGATCTCTTTTCATTTATTATGCATATGTCACGTTACGTTTATGATTGTGTGAAATCTGACGTGTATTATATTCCTTGTGATTTTGAAGAAAATGCTACCAACAAGAAGAACCACGAGGACAACACCCGCCACCACAACCACTCCTACCACAACTGTCACTAATGCTCAACTCCAAGCTTTGATTGATCAAGGCGTTGCTGCTGCTTTGGCAGAACGTGATGCAAGCAGAAGCAGAGATGGCGATAACAGCCATGGTTCAGGAACCGGCGGAAGAAGACAAGTGCCTACTCAACGAGAATGCACTTACACTGACTTCTTGAAGTGCCAGCCTATGAATTTCAAAGGCACTGAAGGAGTCGTTGGCCTGACCCAATGGGCAGAAAAGATGGAATCTGTTTTCCTTATCAGCAACTGTGCTATTACAAGTCAGGTTAAGTATGCATCTTGTACCCTTCAAGGAAGTGCCTTGACGTGGTGGAACTCACACGTAAGGGCTGTCGGACAAGATGTTGCATATACAATGCCATGGACGGCCTTGAAAAGGATGATAACAGATAAATATTGCCCCAGGGGCGAGATCAAAAAGCTGGAATCTGAGTATTGGAACTTAAAGGTGAGAGGTACCGATTTGATGACTTACAATCAACGATTCCAAGAGTTGGCACTCATGTGTGATAGAATGTTCCCTGAGGAATCAGCTAAAGTGGAAAGGTATGTCGGTGGTCTTCCCGACATGATTCATGGCAGTGTTAAGGCATCAAAGCCTCAGTCAATGCAAGAGGCAATTGAATTTGCTACTGAAATGATGGACAAAAAGATGCTTATTGCAACTGAACGTCAAGCAGAGAATAAGAGGAAATTTGAAGATACTTCAAGGAACAACCAAAACCAACAACAACCATTCAAAAGAAATAATGTGGCACGGGCTTACACTGCTGGGCCTGGAGATAAGAAGCCTTATGGAGGAATCAAACCTCTATGTACCAAGTGCAATTATCACCACGATGGGCCATGTACTCAAAAGTGCACTAACTGCAAAAAGACTGGTCACTCGGCCCGTGACTGTAAAGTTCGACCTACTGCTAACAACAACAATAACAACAACAACAATAACCAGAGGACCCAAGGGACAAATCCACGAGTTATCACTTGCTTTGAGTGTGGAGTGCAAGGTCACTTCAGGAATAACTGCCCAAAACTGAAGAATGGAAATCAAGGGAATCGGGCTGGAAATGGCAATGCTGTAGCAAGAGCTTATGTTGTGGGCTCTGCTGGAACTAACCCGAACTCTAATGTTGTCACGGGTACGTTCCTCCTAAATAACCGTTATGCTTCAATACTATTTGACACTGGTGCCGATAGAAGTTTCATATCTACTGCATTTAGTTCTTTGATTGATATCATCCCAACTACATTTGCAGGGTTATGTTGTTGAGTTAGCTGATCGGTAGATAATTTGGGTTAATACCACTTCTCGCGAGTTGCACACACTTATATGGGGTTGTACTCTAAACTTTCTAAATCATCCATTCAACGTTGACTTGATGCCCGTAGAGATAGATAGTTTTGACGTCATTATCGGTATGGACTGGTTAGCTAAATATCATGTCGTAATCGTTTGTGATGAGAAACTTGTTTGTGTTCCCTTTGGAGACAAGACTTTAATCTTTCATGGTGACGGAAGCAACAACGGTCACGAGTCCCGATTAAACATCATCTCGCGTACCAAAACACAAAAGTATTTGCTGGAGGGATGTCCTATCTTTCTAGCACAGGTTACCATGAAAAAGGCGGAAGACAAGTCGAAGGAGAAGCAACTTGAAGAAGTACCAATAGTTCAAGACTTTCCTGAGTTATTTCCCGAGGACTTGCCGAGTATTCTACCTACCCGCAAGTGGAATTTCAAATCGATCTGATACCTGGTGCTGCGCCAGTAGCACGGGCACCTTATCGACTGGCTCCATCCGAGATGAAGGAGTTGTCGGACCAATTAAAAGAACTTTCCGACAAAGGCTTTATAAGACCCAGTTCCTCACCTTGGGGAGCTCCGGTCTTGTTTGTCAAGAAGAAAGATGGATCATTCCGGATGTGCATTGATTACCGGGAATTGAATAAGCTGACGGTAAAGAACCGTTATCCGCTTCCCAGGATTGATGATTTGTTCGATCAACTACAAGGTTCAAGTATCTACTCAAAGATCGACCTGAGGTCGGGTTATCATCAACTAAGAGTTCGTGAAGAAGATATTCCAAAGACCGCATTCAGAACTCGATATGGACATTATGAGTTTCAAGTTATGCCGTTTGGTTTGACTAATGCACCTGCTGTATTTATGGATCTCATGAATCGGGTGTGCAAACCATACCTGGATAAATTCGTAATTGTCTTTATTGACGATATTCTGATATACTCGAAGAACAAGCAAGAGCATGCAGAGCACCTCAAGTTAATCTTGGAGTTGCTTAAGAAGGAACAGTTGTATGCCAAATTCTCTAAATGCGAATTCTGGATCCCTAAAGTACAGTTCCTTGGTCACGTGATCGACAGTCAGGGTATTCATGTGGATCCTGCGATCCTGCAAGAATTGAATCTGTCAAAGATTGGGAGTCTCCAAGTCTGCAACGGAGATTCGTCAATTTTTAGGGCCTTAGCAGGCTACTAGCCGAAGATTCATTGAAGATTCTCAAGAATCGCCAACCAATGACCAACTGACTCAAAGAAAAATCAAGTTTCGAATGATGACAAGCAGAAGCAGCTTTCAGTTGATAAGCAAAAAATGTTGTAGTGCACCAATTCTAGCGTTACCCGAAGGAAGCGAAGACTTTATCGCTTACTGTGATGCTTCAATCAAAGGGTTGGGCGCAGTACTGATGCGAAGAGAAAAAGTGATTGCTTATGCATCACGGCAACTAAAGATCCATGAGAAAAATTACACCACTCATGATCTGGAGTTAGGCGCAGTTGTAATTCGCCTAAAATCTGGGAGGCATTATCTGTTACGGGACAAAGTGTACAGTTTTCACTGACAACAAAAGTTTGCAACCCATCCTGACCAGAAGGATTGAACATGAGACATTTAGAGCCGATGGTTGAAATTGCTTAGCGATTATATGCGAAAGCCGCTTAATCACCCAGAAAAGCAAAATGTAGTGGCCGATGCGTTGAGCAAAAGGAACGAGTAAAAGCCATTACGGGTTTTCGAGCCTTATTATGACTAATCGTTTGGACCTACCCAACGGATTTTGGAGGCCAAGATTGAGGCGAGAAAACCAAAAACATCTAAGTCCTGAAGATGTAGAGGTATGTTATTGAGAAATCGAAACCCCGAGAAGAGCACCAGGATGAGAAATTGGAACCACAGCGCGGACTAGAACTTTGGTCTAAACAACATAAGTTATTTGCCCACCTATGTGAACCTAAGGGCTCTGATTAATGCTGAGTCTCACAAGTCAAGTATCTGTTCACTCGTGTTACGATAAAATGTACCAAGGATATAAGCTACTGTACTGGTGGCCTAACAAATGAAAGCTGACATTGCCACCTACGTAGCAATGTTTGTCGTGTTTGAGAGTCAAAGCCAAAATAAGAATGCTAGTTCACCAAAAAACCATCTGGCTTAACTGGTACAACAACCAGCAATTCCCTCACTGGAAATGGAAAATATCACAATGGTACTTTTGTCACCAACTCCCAAGAACACAAAGTGGAAACGACACAATATGGAATTGTAGATCGTCTCCATTAAGTCTGCACACTTTTATACCATGATGGAAACAGACCCTAATGACAAACTAGCAAGATTGTACTTAAAGAAGTGGTCCACCAAGACACGGATCCCATCTCGATCAATTGTGATCGTGAACCCCGTTTTATCAATCAAACTTCCTGGGGTCATTTCAGAAAGCTATGGGTACTCGGTTTGGATATGAGTACGGCATACCATCCAGAGACTGATGGACAAAGTGAAAGAACCATACAACCCTTGAAGATATGTTACGCGCTTGCGTGATAGACTTTAGGAATGGTTGGGAAGGACACTTACCGCTGATCGAATTCTCGTACAACAACAGCTACCATGCTAGTATTAAAGCACCCCAATTCGAGGCACTTATTGGCCGAAGTGTCGTCACCTGTGTGTTGGCTTAGTCGGAGATGGCCTCGACTCACTTAGGAGTACCGTCCGAAGAACTGTCATAAAACTACAGAGAAGATTGTCCAAATTAAGCAGAGAATCAAGCTCTCCGTGATCGCCATAAAGTTATTCCGAATGTAGGCGTAAGCCTCTAGAGTTTCAAGTTGGTGATCGAGTTATGTTAAAAGTATCACCTTGGAAAGTGGTATTCGTACGTTTGGAAAACGGGAAATTGAACCGCCGAGGTATATCGGACCTTTCAAGGTGTTAGCCAAAGTGGGAACCATTGCTTATAGACTCGAACTACCACAACAGTTAAGCAGGGTTCATAGCACATTTCATGTATCCAATCTAAAGAAGTGTTTATCTGACGAGCCATTGGCAGTTCCGTTAGATGAAATACACATTGATGATAAACTCCACTTTGTTGAAGAACCAGTGGAAATCCTTGGACCGTAGATCAGGAAGCAAGGCAAAGTCCTTATTCCTAATCAACAAAGTTCGATGGAACTCCAAGAGAGGTCCAGAGTTCACATGGGAACGCGAAGATCAGTTCCAAGGAAAGTATCCGCACCTCTTCACAAAAACCACACCCTCAAAGAATGTTGCATCTTGAGCCTTGGGACAAGGCTCTCCTAACGGGGAGACTGTAAATTCATTTCTCATTTCAGGTTATTTTCATCTGTATAAGAATTTCATTATGTATTTTTAAATTTTTACGCGTTCGCTTTTAATTATTATCTTATAGTTAAATCCGCGTAAACTAAAAATCAACGTTCAATGTAAACGACACCAAACAAATTTAAAGTTTACATCAAGCAAGTGTTATAAGATTTATTAGAGTATATTTAGAGCATTTCATAATTTATTTTGGATGGTTACATAAAACGCTTACTTTCGCAATAAATTACTTCCGGTCGTACCCAAAGCACGCTATACCAAACACACTTAAACAAATACCCACGTTTAAACCCAATTACTCAAATTTTTTATTTCTTTGTCCTCCTTAATAACTCTTTGAAAACCGATATATACAATTACCCTTAAATAAAATACTTTTAAATCCTACATTTAATACCTACTTTACAACTTGTAATGCCTACATACACATTTACCTTGGACCCAAATACCGAAAGATTTTGCAAGACATGTACCCTAAACCCTCCTTGTGGCGTAGGTTTGGTCTAGGGAGAGAAAACACTTTGCAATGTACCCCTAAACCATTTCCACCCCATGTTATCAGCTTAGGTTTTCCTATTCCAAAGGTCCTTTATAAGACATGTAACTAGTGCATATATAATCCTCCTACTTTTCCTACAAAACAAAATCAACAAATACTCCCTCTATTTCCACTCAAAAACTCACGCAATCATATAGTAATTAGGGTTTCATTTTTCTTTGCATCCAAGGTATTTCCAAGCATTCAAGTTTCATCTAAGACTACCTAAAATACTCAAAGTGTTGGAACTTGATTCGGTTTAAACAAGGAATAACAAGAAAACATATTTAGGTTCTTGATTAGGTTTTGGTTTAAAGGCTTGAATGTGGTTTACATCTCGTGTTCATCACCTACTTGATCCTAATAATGGTCTATTAAAGTTTTCAATACTCCGTTTATTAATTTCCTTTTGTTTACAATATTATTGCATAGTAATCACCCACCAAAGTTTTATTTTGAAGTATATAAAGTAAATGAATTTTTCATATGGACAAAGGACAGGACAATTAATGGACTAAAATAACATGTTAAATATACGAGTATAAACGACTTGGTAAATTAATGGTGCAAGGTTCCTAATTAAAAAAGATTGTAAACTACTGTTTAATAGAACCCTATTTATTACTTTATATATATTTTGAAATCGAAATAAAAATTTTTTCCTTTATGTTTTATATTTATAAAAGAATAGTGCACTTTATAAGTTCGAAAGCATGAAAAGGAACTCGAAAAACATAATTATAACGAACAAATACGACCATTTAAAACAAGTTATATAATTATATTACTTTATAAAAATAATTATATAACTGTGATACCAGTAAAAAGTTACTGTTCATCAGGGTATGATTGTACAAATATAATATTTTGATAATTTTCCTTAATACTAACCCACGGAACAGAAAGAACACCGAAAACGGGATTATAACTAACTAGTTACAGTAGTTTAACAAGTTATATATATAATTAACTTTTATAAAAAATTTTTATAAATCTGATATGAATTAGTGTATGCTACTGTTCAGCAGTGTTTAAAATTTTATAATATAATAAATTGAATAAATTTACTTAATACTAAGACTATATTAAGGGCCAAGACATAAGGATCTCGAGAAACGAACTAAAACAACGAATTAGATGTAAACACGTTATAGTAGATTAGTTTTATAAAAATAATTTATATAAACTGTGATGAACAGTAAAAGTTACTGTTCATCAGTGGGTTAAACTTTATAAACTTGATGTTTTAATAAATTACTTTAATACGAAGACGTGGACATAAGAAACGTATAAAACGGAGTCGAAACGATAAAGATATGAAGTTTTAAAACTCGCGCGCATTACTTATATTTTTATATAAATTTTTATAAAATAATTAATTTAATAATAAAATATCATTATTAAATCATATATTTTTACAAACGATGCATTTATAAACGAAAATAATATTTTCTTACGGACACAAGTACACACGCTTTTATTTAACAAAGTACGAGTTAATTATTGTTTTAACTTTTAATTAATTAATAAAAACTATTAGGTGGTGGTGTAGCTATGCAATATGTGATGTTTTATTTACATGAAATACATTATACTCATACGACCTATAATTAATTAGGTTGCATTCAAATTCTAGATGCACTCAATTTGATTTAGATAATCAAATCATTCACTTACGGTGAGTTCATAGCCCCGCTTTTATACAACTATAATTTGTATTATTAACAATTTGGTGAGAAACATGCATTTTTTACATTTTGGACCAAGTACTCTTTTAAACTATTACGATTGGCCTAAGTCGCTAAACCCACGAACTGCCCACTATCATGAACTGTCAATTGCTAGGTTACGCGCGAATGTTATGAAAGATCTATTGGATTGAAGCATCCCCGTTCGGATGATTAGCGCTCATCAGTTTCGACAGTACTGAAACAACGACGTATACATTCGAAAACATTTTGGATTGCGGGTTTGAACATATACAGGGCACATTTTAGTGCATAAATTGCATACACATATGTCGAGCTTCGTGTCATGAGCATTAGCGCACTTCGTAATTACTTTTGAGATATTGTATGTGTTACAGTCTTACTTTGTAAATCTTTTGGTCCTACTTATACATTACTAAAACTTGTGAATTAAACCAACTTATGTTGACCTGTTTTAAAGCAAAATGCTTTTCTCAGGTCAATAAGGTACGAGAAACAAGGATACATTGGTGGTCATCATTTTGGAGTCATTACTATAAAGATTTGGATGCATTACATTTTGGGAATATTTGTTATGTCTTAAAATCTTTACTTTTCATGGATGAACTATTTAAGCTTCGGCTATTGTAACAAACAAGTCTATTTAATCCAATGTATCAATTTTAAACGACTCATATATAGGTCGTTCTCTTATCTCGTGTTGTTGATCTATGATGTAACATTCCCCAACCCATATTCCGCTGCGACCCATTTTGGGGGTGTTACACTCTTCGAGAATGAAATCACCTTCCTCAAATGGAGTAAGGGAGGGGGAAGATTTATCAATGATTGGTTCAGAGATTAGAGTGGGATTGCCACTCTCAGAATTGTCAGAAAATCCTAACACTTCTTGAGAATACTCCTCACAAGCTATGTCAATGACATCGATTCGGTTAATTGATTCAACATCATTATAGGAGTATTTTGAAGTGTTACCAACTTTGAATGTTATGGCTTCATCACCCACTCGGAGAGTTAATTCTTCACTGTAAAATCAATCAAATCTCGTGCCATCCTCAAAAAGGGTCTCCCGAGAATTAAGGGAACTCGAGGATCGACATTATAATCAACGACTACAAAGTCAGCCAAAAAATAGAACTTTCCTACTCTCACAAAGACATCTTCGGCAATGCCGGTTGGTCTAGTAGTAGACCGGTCCGCAAACTCAAGAATCATTTGAGTAGTAGTAAGTTTAGGGAGAGAAAGCTTCCTTCATATGGAAAGAGGCATCAAGTTGATGCATGCACCAAGATCGGCCAAAGCTAAGCATTCAACTATCTCTGTAAAATTACATGGAATGAGAAATTTACCAGGGTCTCCCAGTTTTTCGAGCAACTTCTTTAAGATAACCGCCGAATAATTCTCATTCATTGGTGTATTGGCTAATTCAAACAATTTCTCCTTATTGCTAAGAAGATTCTTGAATGTGGAAGCGAATTTGGGCATGTAAAGTAAAGCATCCGAGAAGCTAAGATTGAAGTGTAAGCTTCGAAAGATTAAAAGAAACTTCATCATTTGATGGTCGTCTCTTTCTCGGAGCTTTTGGTTGTTGTGTCTTGAAGGATAAGGTATATTTGGTTTAGGCTTAGGAGCAATAACGGGCTCAGAGATTGGTGCTTGAGTTCGGACATCCGAAGGTTGGACTTTTTTGGTACTTGGTTGCACTGGATCCTTTGTTACCTCGGGCTCTTTTTCCACCACCTTGGGATAAGAAGAGAGAGGAGGAGGAATCGGAGGTTCATCGTAAGAAACACCATTTCGGGTGGTGATTGCTTTCAAGTCACCTTTCGGGTTAACAACGGTATTGCTAGGAAGAGGACCCGAACCTAAAGGTATGTTCATTTGAAAATAATTGCTCAACATATTCTCGAGCTTGTTGTTTTGTTGCAACATCGTGGCCTGAAATTCGTTTTTAAACTCAGCTTTCATATTAGTGATTTAATTTTGCATAGCTCACATGTTTGTTTCATTAACTTTCATGTAATTTGCGAGTTCATTTGACGGAGCAGCTTGAGTTGGTTGAGTCGTGTCACACCCCACCATGGCGGAAACCCGAGGCATAACAAGAATGAATATCATCACAACACATGGTGTCTATATAGAGAATACTAAAATGAAAACTAAAGTAAAGCAAAGACACAAAGTGTCATAACAATACCCAAAACCTAA
>BQNB010000722.1:0-18547 GCA_026074375.1 Tanacetum coccineum | reverse complement strand
CAAAGCATTGTTTTGTGTATTCTCGAACTCCATTACTTCTAGATCAAAGTTTCTCAAAGCACAGGCTCTGATACCACTTGTTGAGTTTAAAGATCTTTGTAGCTCAGTTTGTTTAGAACTTTAATCTAGGATGAATTAATAACATAGGCGGAATATTTAATACATAGAATCATTGTTATTAACACAAGGTTTTTCATCATCATCTTTATATAATGACTACTATAAGCCCCAAACTTACCTGATCAATGGTAAGACGGTTACATCAACAGGATCAAACTAATGATCTTGGGGCTACACCACACATATGCTAGCATCTACATCTTCCTGTGAGACGTGTCAACCCACATACACACGTTTTACACCTTTGGTGCACACACATACACTTTTTGGCACACCACAGATCTATAACCTGTATCTCTTTATATACTAGAGAAATTAGGTTTTACAAAGGAAACATAATACAATTAGGAAACTATTAAATAACATTAATTAATTCTTTCCTATAAACAATTAATAGCATTAATAACTTGTCTTTATCCTTTTAAGCAAGTCATCAATGTTGATCTTGTTTCCTTCTTTAAGGAGATCTTCTAAAATCTTATCATTATTTGAAGAATTCCTCCTTTGTCTTTTAAGTCCTTCATCTTTAATATGTTTTGTCTTATCAACTCAAATATTCTTTTAAGTTGCAAAGAATATGAGTTAGGATTACTTAGGACTAAGCTTGAAAAGGTTAAACAAGAAAAGGAAGGAGTTGATTTTAAGATTGCAAAGTTTGATAAAACTGCTAAAGACTTAAATGAAATGTTAGAAAGTCAGATAACTGACAAAAGCAAGAAAGGAGTAGGTTATAATGTTGTCCCCTCACCTCAACCTTTGATTCTTAATAGACCAATAACTTTAGACTTATCTTATTCAGGTCATGAAGAATTTAAAGAACCTGAGGTTAATGAGTATAGTCCTAGGGATTCTAGTTTAAAGCCTACCACTGGTTGTGATAAAGAGTCAGATAATTCTAAGGAGAATACTGATGACTCTTTGGAACAACATCAAATGACTGATACTGAAACTAGCTCTTTTGAGTCTGTCAATCAAATAGAAAAAAAAGTTAAAAGGACAGTTAGATATGCTGATAAGTCTTTGGTAGAAGAACAAGTCTCACATGTCAAAAGTAGCTCTGTTGAAGGTTGTAAGTCTAACACTAGTAAGATTGTTAATGAAGTAGAACCTAAGAAAAATAGGGAGAACAATGATGCTCCAATTATTGAGGATTGGGTATCAGATGATGAGGATGAAGATGAGCCTAACCTTAAGTTTGAAAAGAAAACTGTTATACCTACTGCTACTAAGAAAGAGTTTGTTAAACCTAAAAAACCAGTTAAAAGGTCAGTTAGGTATGCAGAAATGTATAGATCAAAATTTCCTAGGGGGAATAAGAGGAATTGGAATGGACAGAAGTCCAATTAACTAGGAAAAGATTTTGTATTGTATAAAAAGGCTTGTTATATATGTGGGAGTTTTAATCATTTGCAGTATAATTGTCATAATCATCAAAGAAGAGGCATAACATATAGAAATAACAACAATAGGGTGCATGCCAAAAATACACACCCTAATGTACTCAGGAATATGTCTCCCAAAGCAGTTTTATTAAACACTGGCCTCACCCCACTTAATACTGTTAAGCCAGGTTATACTGCTCACCCAAAACCAATAGTGCATTGTGCTAGACCAAAAACTCATTTTTACAAATCAGCACAATCTACAAACCAAAGGCCCTTTTATAAGAAACCAACATTAACTAATAAGTATTTTAATCATAAGATTAATACTGTTAGGCCTAGAGTAGTTAATACTGCTAGGTCATATAGAACACCTGTTAATACTGTTAGGCCTAGAGTAGTTAATACTGCTAGGCCAAATAGAACATCTGTTAATGCTGCCAGGGAAAATAGGTTTAATGCTGTTAAGCCCTCAGCATGTTAGGTTTGGAGACCCATTAAACCCAATGGTGCATCACTTGTTTTCAACAAATATAATTACATTGATGCACAAGGCAGGTCTAAGTCAGTGATGGCTTGGGTCCCCAAAGAAAACTAACTTCATAAGTTTTTTGTGCCAAGCAATTCACAACTAAATGATAAAGGCTTTGTTGACAGTGGATGCTTGGTATGTGTTTAATTACACATACCTTTTACCTTTAAAAACAAGCTTAAATAACCAAAAACGGACATAAAATGCCAAAAATATGCTTGTTTTGTTAATTGTGTTGTGCAGGAACGGATATCTAAGAAAAAGACGAAAAATGAAGCCAAAACGACAAAACTAGACACGGAATGGAAAAGCGTGGAAAAGACACAGTCAAGTCAAAGCCCAAGTGTTAAAAAGTCAACCCAAGTCAACCTCGACAAACCCGAAGCCAAAAGTCAAGAAAAACAAGTTTAGGGACTAAACTTGTTAAAACCCTAAACTTATTTAAAGAAGAAAAGAAGAAAAACTTGTGAGGGACCCATTCTGCCAATTTGGCAAAGTTAAACCACAAGGGGCATAGCTGCCAATGGAAAGAACTTATAACTAACAAGGACGTGTACTGCAACGTCCTTTATAACCCTTGGGGGTTAATTTGCCAAGTCCCGAAACCTTTGATAACACAAGGACATGTACTACAAACACTATATACACCTTGAGGGACCAATTTGGTCAAATCCCCAAACCTTCACCCAAAGTTTAAAACACTGTATATCTTCATCAAGGGTTTCCTGCCAACTCCATAAACCCCACAAACTGTCCCTACTCACCTCGTTTGACCTCCCACACACATCCAAACCTTTCACAATCCCATAACCCCACACCCCCTTGGCATTTCATACACCTTGGCAATCCCCAAGAGTCTAATTGGGTTTTGAAGATCAACGGGTTAGATGAATTTGAAAGATTGAAGGGCTGGGATTGAAGGCCTGTCTCCCCTCTCACAAGTAACACAAGTAGCACAAGTTTTGTGCTATAAAAGCAAGAAGACCAAGAAGGCAGCAAAAGGAAGTTTTTTCTTAGTTTTTAAATTTTTTAAAAAGTTTATGTAATTTAAAAGTTTATGTAATTTAAATTCTGTTTAAGAACCCTTGTATTATGTTTTAAAAGTTTAATGAAAAGTTATTAAAGTTCTATCTAAATTCTGTCCAAAAAGCTATTTATATTTTTGTTGTTGATAAGCAAAAGGAAGCATGGTCTAAACCTGGAAGAGACCTTGGGTTTTAAGTGTTCAGAATCACAAAGGACTAGGGGGTTTAGGATTAGTTTTAAGTACCTATGCATTTGGACTTTGGTAAGTTTTAAGTCTCTTGTTACTGTTACATAGCTTATCAGCTTATTTATGTGCTTATTAGTGCTTAATTCTTGTTAAAAATTGCTTATTTGTTTTCACAATGTCAAGTTATCAATCTGTTTTCATTCTCTTTTAGCTTTTTAGTTTTAAGTTTAGCTTAAATTTTAAAACAGTCAATTTAAGGAGGTGTTTGGCATAAGCCTTAAAACGGGTCAAAATGGTGTGGTATGGGTTGGGGTCATAAAGTTAACTTTAGCTTAAGTGATTGAGCTTACTTAAGTCTGTTTTACCAAAGTTTTTTAGTCAAAACCTGTTTTTCAAGTTTTTACAATTGTTCTTTGAAACTGTGGTTTTTAAAAAAGAGATACAATGGCTTATTTGGATAAGCCATTGTAATCTTGAGTTGTGGTTTAAAAAAGTGTGTCATTTGTGTGTTTAAACAAGCTGTCAAAAGAACTTTGAGTTACTTGACTTTTTGAGTCAAAACGGCCAAAAACTTAAGTGTCATTTTTATAAAAGCAAAAAGCCCTTTTTCTAGAGCTAAAATCAGCAACTTTAAATGCTTTTTGGAAGCTTAAAATTTGTGCACAAGTTCATTCCTTAGTGTTCTTTATCTGTTTTACCTTAGTTTTTAATTTCGAGCTTAATTGATAGCTTATTTTAAGCTGTCAATATAAGCCCTTGTCTTTAGCTTAAGTGCCCTGGTGCTAGGGGCCCAATTTTAAGCATCCTTTTCTACCTTACTTGTAAACCTAAGCCCTAGCTTTTGGCTTATCTTAAGAGCCCATAAGCTCTTTGATAAGCCCTCTTTGTTTCAGACCTTAAGAAACCTTTCTTGTTGCTTATTTTTGAGCCAAAAGTGTGACTCTAAGCTTAAATTTTACACCAACAGTACTAACTCCCAAGGTTAGTACTGCTGAGTGCATAAGTCAAATTCTAGCGTATTAAGCTTAACTCAATTGCTTATTATTGTTCCTAGTGGCTTATTAGGTTAGTGTGTTAAGTTGTTTTGCTTATTTTCCATTTTCTTTGCTTATTTAAGTGTTAACAGCCCAACAGTTAGTAGCTTTTTGCTTTTAAGCTTAGTTTAGTTTTCTGTCATATAAGCCCTCTTTCAGCATATTTAGTTGCCCCAGTTTAGACTTTAGTGCTTATTTAGGATAGTTTAGACAATTCTTTTAGCTTATCAGTTCAAGTCCTAGCTTAAGTGTCCAAAATGTCCAAGACTTAGCCATTTTTTGCTTAAAAGCTTAGTTAAGCTTCTGTCCGTTTTTAAAAGCCCTTTTTCAGCTTATTTATAAGCTTTTACAAAAAGTTTTAGTTTTAAAAATTGTTAAGCTCAAGGAGCTTAACAACTTTGGTTCACAAAGTTTTTTTATAAAAAAAAAAAGAGGAGACAAGGGGTGACCCGGGTGAGCAAGACTCGAACCCGGGCCTCTACCCTCGTACACCTCTCTTTTATACACAAGACTTACCGCTGCGCCCTTGGGACTTTTTCATTAAAGTCCCAAGTGGCTTTGTATTTAAGGGTGTTTTCACCCTTATAAGCTATAAGCTGTTACAGCTTATTTTCGGGCTTATTTATAAGCAAATTTTTAGTTTCTTATTTTTCGTAGGTTAGTTATAGTGTCTAGTATTTTAGGTAAAATTTTCAGAATTTTTAAAAGTTGTTTAGTATTTTTTATAATTTAATTTAGTTAAAAGTTTAAAAAATTCATAAAAAATACAAAAATTATCAAAAAAATATTTTTCTTTTTTAGAAAATTTTCTTTAGTCATATAGTTTGTAGGAAAAATACAAAAATTTTCGTAGGGTCATTTTTGTAACTTTTTGATTTTTAAAGAACGGGGCTCGGGTGCGGTTTTTGTCTTGACTCGTTTTTGGGTCAAACGACCTCCGTTTTCAGTCTAGTCTTTTTCATTCTTCGTTATTAGTCCCCTAGAGTAGTTTAGAAGCAAAAATTTCTCCGTAGGGTTAATTTTGAAGATTTTAGGTTTTTGCCCCTTTGTTCGGGATTCGTGCTCCCGTTTTTCAGCTTAATTTCGTAATTTTTAGGTTTTTCTTAAACGTTTTAGTTTATTATTGTTTAACTTAGCTTTCCACACTCTCAAATCATTTCTCTCATTCAAACTCAAATCTTCCGACTGTATCGATTTTTCAGCACAGCCTCGTTGAGGATTAACGACCCGGGAACATTCTATACTGCTCCCGGTTTTATTGATCAGTGTTGTTTTTTAGACTTTATATATATTTTATATTTTATTATATATTATATATATTTTAGTTTGATTAAGCACAAATCAATACACTTTATAACTTACATTCATAAAACTGAAGTTTTACAGAACTTTACAAGTTAAAATCTTAACATAAGTCAAAACCACGTCCATCTCTACACAGTCCCCTTAGGTTACATCTTTTCTCTTCCAAAAGCAATCATATACCTTTGATTTGACACATCTGAAAATGATACTCGAAAACATCAACAATAAATGTTTGGTGAGCCTCGTATTTGAGACTAAAACCCAACAGCTGTGCCAATATTTCAACAGTAGACAATAGTGCTATATGACAATGAATATATGCAAACAACCTTAGCATCAGCGCTAATCAATAACCATAAGACTTACGCAAAACCTAAAGGTACCAGTCTTGGAAAGCACTAAAATTTGGCAGGGACATACACAAACCTGTGTAGGCGTAACCCATACCCGCTCCATAATCACACAAATATTAGGTAAGCGTACCCAAACGATCCAATAATATCACAAATCCTAGGTTAGTCGTACCCATCCGATACAACATCAATCATATACCACATTAATATTCACATAGTAGCTCATAAGCACATATCTTGTCCCAAAAACAAAACCACATTTCGCACAGATCAATTTAAAACATTTCAAAACACATTTGAGTATTATTTTCCCCCAACGGAAAAACCAAGAAAAAGTGGGGCTACGAGAACTCACCTCAATCAAGAAACCGCACAATCTCAATAAAGCAGAACACAATAAATCCCTACGCAAGCGCACAATGTACCCGACAACGACCTAATATATATACTCACTATATTAAAAACACGTAAATACAAAATTATCTTATTGTACAAGTGTTCGCCTTAAATCACGCAAAATCCTCATTTTCATCCCAAAATCCCATTTCTAATTCATATCATTCCAACTCGTTACCTCAAACCTTAAATTTATTACAAAAACCATTGTCTTATTACCAAGACTTTATCTCATTATCAACACTTTATCTCATATATCAAGGTTGTGATGATAATTACGCAAAACGGACTAAAAACACTTATTGGGCAAAAGTTTTACACCAATACAACAAAGCTCAACACCAAAATACTCCGCGAAAAACTGACGAAAAGAATGAGCAAGAGCTCAAAAGTTAAGGGACAAATAAATCCGCACTTCCGAAATCCATATGCTAGATATACATATAACATAACATATGTTATATATTATATACAAAATATTATATATATATATTATAAATATTAAATATATTATATATATATATAATATATTATTATTCAATAATTAAATAAAAAAATAATCTTTTATTATAATTTTTGTCTATTATCTATCGGGCTAAACATAGTTACAACATCTCAGCCATCAATATGCCCAAAGCTTTAAACCTCAACCTTAATCTTCCTTAAGATTCACACCATCTATTTGCCTCAATCAAAAATCGACACAATGGTGTTATAAATATAAATAATTTAAGAAAAGATTCGAGAAATTACATCTTTCTTATTGATAAATCATCAAAATTATAAAATAACTATTTATTGATTAAAACATTGGAAAATTTTAGTTATCTCTTTTTAGCAAAAATTTTTAAGTATATAATTACTTTCGAAAATTCGCATGACCCGCACTTGCCTTTATGAACCTTTCCAAGGTATTAAACCATAAATTCAAACAATGTTCACAAATCCGACATTTTCCGACAAACACAATATCAATACCATTGACATGATTTATTAAACCGTGACAAAATAACCCCTCCACAATCGACAAGTACAACAACAATCTTACTCTTAGTCCAACACAATTTTCTTTAGTTCATTTATAAAAGTCCACAAAAACTCATTACTTTGTTACTGGGTCATATGGGTTCATCATGGTCTAAAATACTTAGCTCGGTAGCGAAGCTTATTTCATACTTCTTTTCACAATTCTCCAAAATATAATTCAACCCCAATGGACCTTAAGCCCATTGAGTTACATCAAATATAAATCAAAATCCTATATTCTGAGGCTCATTAAGCCGGAACAATAAGTTATAAACTCATTATATAAATAAATCCAAAACTAATTAAGCCATAAGCTTCAAAATAAGCCGCATATATTATATATAATATATTATATATAAATATAATATCAATATATATATACATACTCAATAATCCGAAAAACCAAAATAAGCTAAAACCGAATAAGTCAAAATCCATTAAGCTATAAGCTTAATATAAGCCAAATTCAATAAGCGAAAATAATAAGCCAAAGTCAAATGGGCCGAGCCCATTATGGCACCCAAACCAAAACCAAAAGGACCCTTGATGGGCCGAGACCAAGCCAAGACCAACCAAACGGACCCTTGTTGGGCTAGAAACCAACCAAACGCACCCTTGTCGGGCTAGAAACAAACTGGACGAACCCTTGTTGGTCCGGTCCAACAAAACATCCCATACCAAAATCACATAAGCCTAAATAAGCTATATCCTAGCTTATTGAATAAGCAAAACTTCCAAATAAGCTCTTATAATCATTTTTATAAAACAAAATATTACCACAACAAGCATTTTATTTAAACTCAAAAACCTTTTTTTCCTTTCCTTCTTAAACAGACGCATAAACACCCTTTTTTATATTTTTGATTTCAAGTTTTGTTCTTTTTGGCGATCAACTTGTACAACTAGCGTCTAGACATCACCATAATCACAAAAGTACAACTTAAATTCAAAGTTTTATAAAAACTTGATTGTTTGATGAGCTTGGTTCGATCGAGATGCGTGAATAAAACTAAAAACTTTGTTTCTTCAACCCGAAACTACTAGCTAACAACCCAATAATAAAATCTTAACCCGTGTTCTTGGCAAAATCTTCAAAATCTTTTCTTTTCTTCTCCTTTGTGGTTTGGCCGGATATAGAGAAAAAAGAGAGAGAGATGTTTTTTTTTTATTTCAAAATGATGCATGTATGTGAAATGGTTGAGGTGGCGGAAGTATATTATGGTACTAGGTGAGACATCATAGCAAAATTTTAGCCATCTTGTCCCCTTATCCCCTAGGCGTCCAAAACGGGATCCAAGGAGGGTCTCGGGTTTTCTTTTTTTTTGTCGGGATCACTTAAAACTTAATTCTCATTTATTTAAAACGTCACCCAAACTTAGTTATCATTTCCATTGCGTTTAAAATCATTTTCCATAAACCTGGATTATTCATATGACACTTATCACCTTAAATAGCTACAAAAATCCATTTGAGCCGTTAATGACCGACTCCGGACCGAAAACATGAATTTTTGACAAAACTCAACCGAAACTTGCTCATCCATTTAAAAACACTTCAAACCACACAATATAGCTTGGAAACTTATATTCACCCAAATTTTACCTTTTTACGACCGTTACAGTCTTTTACGAAAATAACTGGTTTTCTGATAACTTTCAAATCTCACACTCACGATTTACAATTTAAATCGACGTTATTTCATTATTATGAATTTATTAAATAAATAAACCCATTAACACATTTCCAACCTCATAAATATCCATACTTAATTAACTGTCGTGTCGCTACGCGCTGCGTGATGATTTTTTGCTAAACACGGGAAAACTTCCCGGAAAGCACTAAAAACCTCAAAACCACTCTAAAACAGGAAAACGAATCATAATTGATTCATTTAAAAACTCCACACTTCATCAAATTATTGATTAAACCAAAACCGCTTATACGTAAAATAGACAACAGAAGTCAACTTTTCAGCTTTCATCAGGAAAACTGACAAGATCGAAAGACTCCAACATACAAAACTATAATATTTTATAATACTTAGCCCTGAAAAATATTACCGGTTATCACATTAAAGAAGTATATTGGTCTCGATGCATATAATCTAACGAATAAGTTCAACAATAAGCTAAACCACTAGACTAAAAAAAAGCCATAATGAACTGGTCAAAATAGCCCATAAAGAGTGGTTTTGGAACCACTCTCCGAGGGGGGGTATCTCCGTGATCAAAACATATGAAAACCGGTTGATAAATTAAAGAGACGATATTGTGCAATTTCAATAGAAACATAACTTGGATCCATCGCTTGAAGAAACACATAAATCCATAATAATGTTGAAGAGCCATAAAATCGACTTAGGGTTGTTGGTTTGTATGTTTATTGTTGTTGTAGGAAGTGATGGAAACCCTAGTTTTTATTTATTTAACTATACACTTTGTTCCAATTTATGATAATTGTCTCACAGTACATGTGTAGTTGTAATCTTTTTTCTTCATCCAAACATAAAAACGAATTTTAGTTCCCTTTTCTAGATAAGGAAATAATTAAACTTATTTTTATTAAACATCTTTATAAAATTATAAAAAATTAGAAGAATCATACTTAGTAAAGAAACATTTTTTTTGAAATACAAAAGTCCCCACTTGACGTTTTCCTTTACTATATAAAAGATTTGATTATGTGTTTTGTTTATTAGATTTTTTTCAGACGTTTATAATTAATTTTAATTTTAGTCAACTAATATAATGGTATTTTGAGAGTTACATGTGCCGGAAAATTGCGCCATAATAAATAGTAAATTTAGATAGAAAAAGAATAAGTAGAGAGACCGTGTCTATTCAAATGATGAGATAGGTATTTATAATAGGAAAACATAAAGACCAGTCACTTAAAAAACCGTTGTTTTTTACTATGTGCAAAGACTGGTTTTATATATCATGACCAGTTTCTATGCTTATTAGATCATAGACACCGGTCTTTTCAAAAAACCAATATTTATGCTTTCCATGCCCCTTACTTTTTCAACATAGGAACTGGTTTTTATAGAACCGATCTCTTTTAGGAGGTCTTTATGGCCTTTTGTGTAGTAGTGGTACAAGCATTTCTTGAAATGAAAGTTGCAAGCTTTTTGAGGAATAAGCAACATATAATCAAACCGTGGCCTTTTAGCTTAAAATTAAGCTTAAATAAGCTCCTAAACTTACGAACACCATAAAATAAGCAAATCACAAACATAAAATGCCCTTGGTTAGCTCCGATGTCAATTGTTAACATATAAAATTCATAAATAAGGGTCGATTCGGAGGTCGGGGAGGATAAAAGTGAAAGAGAGCCATGTTTATTAGATTAGGGAGAAAAGAAAAGATATGTGTGTTTCTAGAGAGAAGGAGGAGAAACACACACACTTGGTGAAATAAAAATGGTTATCCTTACCCTCCTAGTGAAGTCTGGTAGGGTATATATAGTTCGTGATACGCCTAACTATCATATAATGTCATTTCTACTCCTTGCGTATCTGGCTATTAATAAACTAATGTAATTCCATATAAGTCTCACATATTTTAGAGGCTAACAATAACGTCTAAGAGAAGCTAAGAAGCAAAAAAAAGATAGATCCATATGACTTTTATGGTTTTATGTATGACATGGATGATGATGCTAGTATAGGTGGTAAGTCAAGTGAGCATTTTGGATCGGATTCGCATGAGAAGGATTCACCAGATACTGAAGTTGATTAGCAAGATGATTTTTTCCATGAAACTGAAGTCTTATTTGTTGGGTTATATCAAGCAATTGAGGATGTGGTTGTTCAAAACAATGTTCAACAAGAGGTTGCTAGAGAGGTTATTTTTATCCACTTATTCCATGAAGAGGTTGCAAAAGATTCAGAGATGGCTAATGATCAATTTGAAAGAACAATCTGATCAAGAGTGGCTGCTGATTGTTTGGATGATGAACACGATGTTTGAAGAAAGAAGGACTAACCAAGCAGGATAAGAGTCAACTAAGAAGAGATGGATAAGGATGAAAAAGCCAAAAAAGGCTGGATAAAGACTACCATTGGTGTCATTGGTATTTGGTAGTTGATATTTTGCTATGTTTTATGATGTAATTGTTAAGTTGTAACATTCAGATGGTTATGAAAAGCCTACAAGTTAGGTAATTTTTGACAATCTTATGCATTGTGATCACGCATATTCAAATAATTTGACTTGCAATGGTCAAACATGGTATTTTATGTACTAGTGGGAATGAATCGACCACACACCCAAACAAGTTAACATCATTGTAAAATCAAAACACAACCAAGATACATAAACGCTAACATATATTCACTCACGGCTTAAACTATGTACACTACCAAAATAGAATTTGGGACATGACCCAAACTCAACCATCATCACCATCTACCTAAAAATATACTACTCAACCTAATCATCATCCCCATCTACATAAAAAACAAAAAAAGATAACCCAAATATCCACAAACTGATCAATAGAACCTCACAACTGTAAGAAAATCTATCTTTTTATGTACTTGCATGTGCACTTTCGCTATCGTCTTCCTTAGCTCCAGCATCCTAAGCACTTCTGTTTGGGATAGCTTCTTGAGAAACTCGACATATTTTACTGCTAATGGACCACCAAACATATTCAGCTTGGATGACAACATTCTGAGTTCATTAACCCTAATGTACAAAAGATCCCACAGTTGGCTTAATCCAACTGTAAATTAGGGATATGCGTTGATCTCCCTCTGAATATAGACTGACATTGCGTCAGTCAAATTGTTGGAGTTTCCCGCAACGGCAAGTTCCTATAGACGTGGGAAGTTGGCCATTGTTTTTTATTGTTGTTGGTCGTGGAGTAATTGGTTTGAAAATGATGTTGGGTAAGAACACTTAAATAGCAAAAACTAACTTATATTAATGATTACACATTGAATCTAATAATTAGATATCAAAGATACGACGGTTGTGACTGACATCCACTAGGCTCTATGTAACTTTCATTAACTAACACTGTTATTACATGCATAGTCCCTTAAAACCATCTTCCTTTGGAATACACGTGGAAGGCGGGAAAGGATAGTAGACCAAACTAACCTTAGGGACCAATGGTGCAACATACACTCTTTATGGTCCACGTGTCTAATAAATTCTTAAGTTGAATATTTGCAATAATCTTAACATCACAAAGTATAGCATCATTCCATCAAATAAAGACATATAATTAAGCAACCGTAATATATTAAGATGGCTTTTTTACAAAATTATAGATTTTTGACATACCACAAAATCTAATAAAACGACAACAAATAATTAACACAAACAAGACTTCTACAAAGACCTGATTGTCTCAATCAAAACAATCTTTCTTGACACTTGCTGATATGTTCCTACAATCATTTTCCTAAGCTCCAACAACTGAATAAGATCATGAATTTAAACCTCGTTTAGAAACTTAAAAATCTTGTACATCATGACTGATGGACACAAACCCTCCAGTTCAGCTATAAACAGTTGCCTTTTGTTTGTATGCTCAAGCAACTCAGCCCATAAGTTGTGGAGACCATTTGCAAAGTCAAGATCTTTTCCATTTTCCCGATCAAAGTACACCAACATCCCATTAAACAACCCTCTATAATTAGCAGCTACCGCAAGTTCCTCTAGTCGTGGGAAGTTAGCTATTTTTTTGTTTATGTTTTTGAGTTGAAAATGTTTTTAGGTATGAAAATGATAGGGGGTATCACCCCTTAAATATCAACAAAGGAAATTTAATGCAATTGACGGTCTAAATGCAAGACGTGTACTGTAATAATTAGTTGCAATGCATCTGATTGTTTCTCACACGGCTCGACACATCACAATTAATTTGTAGAATTGGCGGGAACACTAAGTTTATGGACCAAGTATGCAATAATAATAAATAGTTTAGGGACGAAAGAAACATCGTAACTCTTCATATTAACGGTTGATAATGAAACGACATTTGACCGTTCACGGTTACGAAACATCATAACCCTTAACACAAACTCTTATATAATGCACTAAGCTAGATCACGAGTCTCATATTCCAAAAAATCAAATGTTGATGGTTCATAAATGTTTGGTCATCTAGAAGAACTAGAACAAGCCACAAAATTCAAAATTTATGCTCGTATATAGGTTGTGCAAATGGAAAGGGAGGTTACGAATGACAATCAAATAGCACGAAAACTGTTAGATGTTGTGAAAGATGTTGACAAAAGTTTGATAAAAAGGCAGGGATTTATTGACGAGTTAAAGGTTAAAAAGGGTATGTGTGAATGGAAAGCTGTCACTTTTTTAGGAAAGTTAAACATCGCGAGATAGAGATGCGCCAATAATTAATGTTGCACATTAACAAAACTCAGATGCGTACCTTTGAAAAAAGAGAATTTGTTGAAGCTATGAAGAAACTTTAAATGGATGATGTTGTTATTCTATTATGTTTTGTGTTGTTCTTTCGTATGTTATTGATAATAAAGTAATATCATTAAATATTGACTTTTACAACATTGCATAGTTTTGTGTTGTTCTTTAGCAATGACTACTTTTGTATGTTGATGTATCGATAAGTTAGACTTTTACAAGTCAATTTGGGTTACAATGACTCATGTTAGGGACCAATGGGGGCAATTTGATTATCCTTCCTTCTAGGGATCAATGGGGGCTATATGATTATCATCCCATATTACAAGTCCAATTTTGGTAGTTTAAAAAAGAATGCACTTTTGCGACTACTACTTGATCAACTGCATAACAAACAATACAAATCATTTGAAAACCTTAAAATATGATAACAACCATAATCACATACTTAAAAAATGACTAAGAAAGTAAACCACCGCAAACCAAATATCAACCAAAACCTAACCTAGTGTCATTAAATTCATCTTACTAACAAAGGTATGTTTCTCACGAACATTAAGATGGGATTCATTCACCATCAACTAAACCAAATGGTCATCTTTCATAAATCACCTATTGTCCATGCGTCATCAACAAACAACAGTTTTTCGTTCGCCACATGGTTACCACTTAACCTTTCAAGCTCTTGTACTACGTCTTTGCTTTCTTTAACAAAGTTAGAAACCTCCTCACATAGTCTCCTCAAGCTTCAACTAAGTCTCCACTTGTCTCCTAATTAAGAATATCAATTGGTCTTCAGTTTTATTAAACTTTGCATCCTTTTCAATCTCCTCGATACAAGCCTTTTTTATGAAAAAAAGTTTCTAGTTTTAAAGGATTGTAACGATTTAATTAAAGGGTGTGAATCGGGTTTTATCACAAGTTGCAATGATTTATTTATAGGGTGGGAATCGGGTTTTATCACAAGTTGGGTGGAAAAGAAAAAAGGCAGGAATAATGATATATAGGTTACTATAGAATCCTTGTGTTCAGGGACCACATATGCAATTAAAATTTAGAGAGAAAAGACGATTGTGCCCTTCAGTAGAAGGGCGACGTGGCCTAGATAACGACCAAAATAACCATCGTTTGGTATAACGGGGCTTCAGGGACTAAACGGGCAACAACAATGCCAAAAAAGGATCCCGTATGAGAGTCCCCGTTATTTGGGGACCAAACGGGAAAACGAGGTTGAGTACAGGGACCAACGATATAATTTACCCTAAGTTTATCATATCGTAATAAACTTATATAAGCCTAAAAGTCTTAAAATAAGCTAAAAATTTAAGGCTTATGAAATATAAGCCGGAATCAAATAAACTCAAAAGCCTACATATAAGTCAAAACAAACACCCCTTATTATTTATCATTGTCATTAAATCAATTAATAGTCACTCAAAACATATTACAACCTTTGAACAAATGACTAAGGGGATGCTTGGAAATGGTTATTGGTTTCTTTATCTTCGTGCAATAATCATCTTAAAATATCAAAATGTCTGATTTACCTTTGTGTTCAAAATCAATATGCACTTTCCTCAACACCCACTTTCAAAAGAACAGATACATGAATTTTTTTGTATCCAGTAGTGAAAAGAAAAACAAATCTCAAGTTCCAATTATCTTATAACCAAATCAATTCAACCAAATATACAATCCTCTGTAACAATCTAAGATCAAAGCTGCTAAATGTTTTAGTTTTTTATGTTATCATTCTTCTGCTCAGTAGTTACTTATTATGCCAAAAACGTGCATACCCATATTTTTTCCCTGACTCTTAACTTTGTTGCAGTCAAGTGTGTACAACTTAAGAATGATTCCACCATTATAACCAATGGTGATTCCTGCCAAAATTAAGTTACAACTGTAATCCACTATTCCAACCAATTTCTTCCAATTAAAACATCAAATTAAACTGTGCAATCTGTTCTATTCAATTTTCTGATCATTGTTTGTTACCTATTTGATTGATTTTAGCTGATAAATTTGGTTTTGGTGATTGTTGATTTTGGCGCCAAAATTGTTTTGAATAATTTTTGTCAAATTTCAGCAATTAATCCTTTCTAATTCCATTGAATAGTGTTCTTGTGATTCATTTATTGTCAATTTTGTTAGAATTTGTTGATTTTACTCAGTTTTAAATTTCCCCTGAATTGTATAAACCCTCAATTGAGAACGAAAAGGCAATCAAAATTTCCACAAAAATTCAATGATTACTCTGTTAATACAAAAAAACAAAATAATGTTACAAAAAAGAATGTTGAAAAGGAAGGGGATATTTATGAAAAGGTTGATTTGGTAGGGGAAAAGGTAAAATGTGGTAGTAATGGGGAAGTGGAAGAGGAAGGATTTAGATTGAATAATGGAGCTGATGAAACTAAGGAGGAGGAAGGTGTGATCATGGATTGTGGAAAGGAGAATGTGACTGGAGAGGATTTTGTGAATGAAAATATTCAAGAAGATAAGAGTGTTGATCTACATGATGAGAAGGTATTGCCTAATTTGAATAATGCTTGTAATACTATTGGAGGAATTGGGAGTAGTAATATGATAAAATCTTATGCAAATGTTCATTATAATAGGAAGAATGAGTGTGATAAGAACTTAAAAGTTATACCTACTAAGATTGAAGAAAATGGTAATGAGGTAGTAATTTTTGATGAAATGATAGTAGCCGAAGGTATTAAAAGATGGAGCTGACATTGTGTAGATATTTCATTGGTAATAGAATGAGTATGAATGAATTAAGGTACAATCTAATGAGAATGTGGTTTAGGCAAGGGTTCAAGGATGTGATTTTTGACTTGTGTAATAGGGTTTATTACATGAAGTTTTACCATGAGGAAGGGCTAAACTACATTGTCAATAGTGGGCTATGGATGGTTAATAACAAACCTTTTGTCGTACAAAAATGGGATATCAATATAAGTTTAGATAAAACTGAGCCTGTAAACACACCATTATAGATTAAGTTGTCTAATGTGCCACTAGAAGCTTGGACTACAAATGGTATAAGTGCTTTAGCTAGTAGAATTGGCAAACCAATGGTTATGGATGCCGTGACTACTACTATATACAAGATAAGAGTGGGGAGGGATGAGTATGCAAGGGTGTTGGTAGAAGTTTCTGCTAATAAAGAATTGCCTAAACATGTTGAAATTATGTATAAGAATAGGCAGAATAAGGATTTTGCATGAAGAAAGTCAATGTGATATATGATTGGAAGCCAACTATATGTAATCAATGTGGTGTGTTTGGGCATACTACTCTCAACCGTAGAATACATAATTGTACAGGCCAAACTCATATAAGTAAGAAGATTAGGTGTCATTTTAAACACTTTTTTCAGGGTCATTTAACCTCTAAATCATGGCAAATATGCTCAAGTTTTGTGCTTAAATCATTTCTTTTTTTAAATTTAATATAAGCACTTGTATAGCATTTGGAGAAATACCATGACTAGGAACTCAAATTGGTAAATGAAACAACAAGATTACAACTCCACACGCGGATGTTCAATATAAAAGAGCATAAAGTGGCCGGAGACGGCATCGCAATTTACTGCGATGACATCAGTGGGCTCAAGCAACGGCGTCAAGATCTTGGTGATGCTGACGGCATCGCAACTTACAAGCGATGCCATCACGTTTGTTTTTCTATATATACAAACCCTAAATTTTATGTTTAAGTATGGAACTAAGTGGGATTCGTAAGGTATCTTAGAAGAACAATTTTTATCAGCTTTTAGGTCGTTTTAGGGTTCTCAAACCCTATTGTATCCACCAGTTACTCCATGTTTTAATCAATTGAAGTTCTTTTATCCTTTAATCTTTCAATATGTCTATGTGTTATCTGATTAATTGTTTTTCGCTTTCTTTTAACATGATATGCTAAAATTATTAGTGTTTGCTTATGATTGCATGAAACTTAGTTTGTAAATCTTTTTAATATTGCTTCTTGTTGATATGTGTACGCGTTAGGCTCTAGAAAACTAGCTTCTTTTATAGATTGCGAAGACGTATAGGGAAACGTGATTGTGTAGAAAGGATACCATCGCAACAGTCTTCATACTACCTTGCTTTAATATGGTTGATCAACTTTTAAGTGCTTGAATGCGTGTAATATACTTTCAGGGGCCTTGTATTAATCTTCATACTACCTTACTTGTGCGTTGCCTTAACGGAATAATACATAGACGGCGCGTTCGTGTAATTCGTTCATGAATTAGGAAATACTTACACATTACATCACAAGTGTGACAAAGCAATAGGATTAGGAAGAGCATTCCAAGAAGTAGTGCATGATTAAGTGAACACATTTGTTTACCTATACGAGTTTCCTCCAAATTAGATTAAATTTAGAATTAGATTAGTAGTTAATTAGTTTAAAACCAACCTATCTTCAAACCCGAGATTTTACTTGCTTTCATAAAATATAAAAATACAAAAATACTCTTCTCTCAACCTTTAGATCTTAGTGACATTCAATTCGATCCTACGAACATCACGCAACCTAATAAAAAAATTGTAAATCATAATAACCAGCAATTAAGAGATAAAACAAGATCGTTAAAAGGCATAAGGGTCAAAAGGTAAGAGGATTGATAACCAAACTGACAGCCCAAAAAACCCTAAAAACATGAAAAAGAGACTAAACCCTAAATGCTATAACCCTAATCAGATCAAAACCTAATCGAATAGGGATTATAAACATGTAAGGATCACATAAAGATGACCGGGATAGAGTTTCTAG